>JAPYYV010004451.1:0-16673 GCA_030522625.1 Copidosoma aretas
ATTACACACGCACACACACTCACACACACACATACCACACTCAGACGGACATTTTGCAAAAATGGTGTATTTCGATTCTAAACGTATTTATAACATGTTATCTCGACATGTGATTTTTCTTTCATAACAAAGCTTCCTCTATCAGGAAGCAAAAATAACAAATGTGCATAGTAGCTCCAACACAGCCCTGGTGTTGGCGGCCAAGTACGGCTATCCTCAGAAACTCAAGCTGCTGTTGAAAATGGGGGCGAACCCTTGCTTGAAAAACGACCTCGGCCAGACGGCTCTGCATCTGGCGGTGCAGTCCGAATCAGTCGAGTGCGTGACTGAGCTACTGAAGCATAAGGATACCGACCCAAACTCTGAGGATTATCGCGGTCAGACGCCACTGCTCGAGGGCGTGAGAAACCCTAAACTCTCGTACGAGATGGCCAAGGAGCTATTGGACCACAAGGCCAATGTCAACAAGGCGGCCAAGTCTGGGATAGCGCCCCTACACATGGCTGTGAACTACGGATCACCGTTATGCGTCCAACTGCTAATACAACGCGGTGCGGATTTGAGCGCCCGTTTCCGTACGGTGAGCGCTCTCTCCATGCTTCTGATGAGAATGCCCTCCGCGCTCGAGCACTTCGAGCGCCGGCTCGACAATTCACTCAAGATCTACCGAGACAAGCTGTCAAATGAAGTGAATCTTAGACTGGAATTTGATCCCCTATTGGAGCACCAGCAGCAGGGCGAGACCGACTATCTGAACACCTTAATCAAAGAGGTATTGTACATATAAATAGCTAAATAATCATTATGTTTGTCACACAATACTGATAAATCTATTTGATGGTTTAACGACGTCAAGGGCTGCGAGAAGATACTCGAGCACCCGCTCTGCCAGGCCTTCCTACACCTCAAGGTAATAAATCTGCAACAAAATGAATCATAAAACACCTACAAGTTGATCGCTATTTGTTCATGCATTCCTAAAATCGAATAAACTATGTGATTAAAGTGGCAAAAAGTACACAAGATTTACTTCAGCTGGCTGATATTCTACCTGACCTTCGTGAGCTTGCTCACTGGATGGATGATCATTGCTTTAACCTGCAAGTGCGACAGCAAGTCTCACAGTCAGTCCATATACGCAAACTCTAGCGGCCTGTGCAGCTTCTTCTACCACAACCCCGTCGTCCTCAACGTCGAGTGGTGGGTCCTGCTGATGTTAATTGTCATCGAGATTCTGCGCAAAGTCGTCAGCGTATACATCAGCTACTCGGACTGGTTGCAGTATTTCAGACAGGTGGAGAATCTGTCCGATTGGGGCATTATAGCGAGCTTCTTTGCCTTCTCGTTCGTTTTCACGGGACCCACTTACGCGCAATGGCAGACTTACGTGGCGGGCTTTACGATGCTCTGCGCCTGGATCAAACTAATGTTCAAGATGAGCGTGCTCTTCGGCGTCGAGTTGCCGATGTCCAAGAAAGTCCTGTTCCAAGTATTGAAGCCGATCTTTGTGAGTTTCCTGATCAGCTTCACTGCGAACTTCATCGTGATATCACCGCTCTTCAAGTTGATAGAAAGACTACAAACGGGATTCATCAAGGTCCTTATTAATGTCAATATCCTAATATTAGGAGCAAATCAATTCGGATTTTCTTTTATTCAGTCGACGTTTCGCCAAACCAAATTGGTATCTTTGGAAATGTTGATTCCTCATAGAGGAAGCTTTGTGATGGACGGAAAATCACATGTCGAGATAACATGTTATAAATATGTTTTGTGGACGTTAGAATCGATGTACATTACTCTCGAAAAAACGTTCGTCCGTGTATATATATATATATATGTGTGTGTGTGTGTGTGTGTGTGTGTGTGTGTGTGTGTGTAATCAGTTGTATCCCAGGATTCCCTCGACCGATTTTAATCCAACAGGGCTTATTTTTTTTGTTTTTGGATTCCTATCACCGCTAAAAAAATTTAGGTTTTGCTCTATATATTTTTTTTTATTTTTATTTTATCGATTTTTCAAAATTGATTTTTTTGGAAAAAATGATTTTTATGCTATTTATTGTTAATCAATGTTATTTTACGATAGTAATTTTGAAAGATCATTAAATTTTACACAAAAAAACGTATTTAGTTAAAATTAAAAAAAATTCGTAACTGGGTGTGCGTGGGTGTAAATAGGGAATGTATATGTATAATCATTTGTATCTCAGGATTTCTTCGGGCGATTTCAATAATGCCCGGATTTTTTTTTGAAAGTCAATTTTCTTTTTAAAAAAAAAATTGCGATACATTCACTTTTCTTTTAAATTTTAATTTTTCTTTATTTTTGAAACTTGATTGTTTCGAAAAAATAGATTTTACAAATATTTATCGTTTTAGGATATTTTACTACAGAAATTCTGAAATATCATGAAATTATATACAGAAAAAAGTATTGAGATGGAATTTCTATCCTTGTTTTAGGATATTTTACGATATCAATTCTAAAAGATCATGAAATTATATAATTTTTTGTATAACTCTCGAAACAAAAAGGTCTGACAGATCAGAGAAATTCATTAGACGATGAGCAATGTTACAGACCAAACAACATTTATCGTAACTAAATTTTGTTTTAGAATTTTTTGTGGCAGGAAATCTTTAAGACAATGAAATTTCATAAAAAAATAACGTTTTTAAATGGAGAAAAAAGAAAATTGATGAGTGTGTGTATAAAAAATAAGTTGATCATGTGAATGAGGAAGCTTTGTGCCAATAACTTGGCAGCGGTTTTATAATAAAAAAATGGAAATTTGGTTTCTAACAACACAAATATGTAGATAAAATTTAACGGCCAACACCCCCCCCCCCCCCCCCCTCTCTCTACACAAATAAGCCATTGATTTTGATCAACGTTGTTTGAATATTTCTATTATTCCAACAAATCTTTACCCAGTCTTGACGAGGCCAGCTTTAACAGGTGAAATGTCGACTGCATACATTCTAAAGAGACTTCTCCCATTGAGCCAATTGTTTTTATTGATAATAAATAAAAATTTATATTTTAACGAGATGATATGAAAGCTTGTAGTTAAACAAGAATCCATATCATATTACAAATGATATATATATATATATATATATATATATATATATATATACATATTGTAAGATCCTTATATCAATTCGCTGTGTGCAAGCTATTGGAGGGGGTAAAGAAAAATGACAGCAGAGCCCATGGTGAGCGAAAAGTGCAGACTTGCAGGACTTTTGAGAACTCAATACACTGTCGACTGTACATTATTGAGATTTTCAATCATTTAGGTTGTCAGACGTAAAGATAATGGGAATCATATATTAAGCGCATGCTTTGCAGCTTCTTTATTGAAAATAAATTGAAGATCATAACGCAGCAGATGAATGACAGTGAATAAAATAAAGCGAGTGACCGACATGCTAACATGCCTCGGTAGAGACATCATTTACAGTCACTCTCGTCATAATCACGTCACTTTACGGGCCAGCTCAGTTTGTTCTGCTTTGATACCACAAAATCAAGGTTATGTTACTGGCTTTTATGTCGTCTTTGTTTCGTCATACGGACGTTGGTGTAACTCTTTGCTTCTACATTTTACCCTCCTATAACAACTACAATATTTACAGTTATTGTAACTCTCATAGATTTCACGTTTAGTATTGAAATGAGTCCGTAAACTTGAATTATTTGCGATCGACAATGCATTAAATCCTCAAATATCCTGCAAGTCCACACTATTCTGGCATCAGATGGCGCCAATACACTTGCACACAGCGAATAGGTCGTGGCGATGATGACGGGTGACCTCGACTTCGAAGGGCTCTTCCATCCGATCCCCGAAAAGGGCATATTGAACTCGACGACGTTGACATCTCCTCGTGCATCCTGCTCCAGATTTTTTTCTCCCTGGTCTTCTGGCTGTTGATCGCTCACGCTATGATGAGCTTAATCGTGGTCATCGCCATAAAACTCATTCAAGACCTGAAAAAGACCGCCAGACTGGACAAACTTGTGCGCACAACCAAGCTGATCGGTAAAATCGAGGCAGTTTCATTCCTCAGCTGGGTGCCCAAGTGCCTTAAGAAAATGTTGACTTTGCCTGTTGAGACCAAGCTTACGGTGTGGCCATTCAATCCAACAGAGAATCAGCTGCCCGTCGACGTGCTCATCTGCGCGTGTAAGGTGGCTTCGGTGTTTACATCCAATGACTGTACGTGTAGCTTTTCCGACAACGAGGAGGAGCAGATCCAGGGGGAGGACGATAGAAGTAATTACAATAACACAGCAGATACAATTATGTTAATCAATGATCAACAATATGAATTTATTATATTCATAAATAGGTCAAATAATTTTCGTTCATAAGTAAATCTTTTAACCAACAAACAATCAACCTTAGATCCTCCAACTCTAACACTGAAAGTAAATAAAAAATGGTTAACACCTCGGACTTTTAATCGCAAACAACTCAGTTCTCTTACATCAAGTACATTACTAAGAGCATCCAGCAGCTTGTGAAACAAAAGCATATTAAAACTTCCAATATCTTGTGCGGGGTCCCTGGATGTACCAGCGGGTCAAAGTATACGTGTCGGACGACGACCAGGGGCGAAGCGATGCACAGTAGGACAAAAATGGCCTTTTTGGTGACAAAAATCTGGCCCCTCGCGAATTTTATGCAAAAAAAATATGCTTTAACTCGTAAAAGCATATACTATCATGTCCCGCTGCGCGAAGTTTGATATCACCTAATCTTAAAAAATGGCGGACTGAGGAAGTTGGATAATATACAAATCTTATAAATGAATTTTTTTTTGCTAAAAAAATTTGTACATATTGGTATTGGAGGTCGCTGTTTACGAATCTGGTGTCAGATCTTATAAATTTAAAATGGTTGGTCCGATATGGCGGACTTTAAAATTAAAAAAAGGATTATCCCAATAAAACTTGTTACAAAGGGTTTTTTGTAGTCACTAATTTCAAATCCAGGGTCAGAATTTATAAATCAAAGATGGCAGATTAAAAATGGCAGATACCTAACTAAGAAAAAGCAATTTTTTAAAACAAAACTCGTTACAAAGGGGTTTTCATGGATATGTATTTAATAAATGTCTAATGACCGACTTAATATGGTGGTCAACAATGAAAACAGAACATGTTATATCGTGTAAATCTTATATGCAGTGGTTGCTTATTGCCAATGTCATATATAACTAAATAAAAGACCGGTAATTTTCTGTATTTTGCCAATACGTTGACTGCTGAATTGATTTTTATTCCTAGCATAAAGTTAGTCTTGAGTAGCTACATAGCCCTATTTAGACTGATAGAATTAGCAAAAAATACCTTCGATTTCCGGGAAATTCCGACTAAAAAGAAAAAAAATACTACGTTGTAGGTTTCGATAATTAAAAACGATTAAAGCAAATTTATACCGATGAAAATGTCCGCAAAGGCCCCCAAAAAATGGTAAAAATGGTCAAAAGCGGTTTTTTGACTCTAGAAAGAAATCGAAGAATAGTACAAAAAAGTAAAGGATGAAAAAGATGCGCAATTTTAAGACAAACAAAATGAGCCGCAGTAAGCCCACATCGGTTAAGCTGTTTTTTCGCAAATTGCAAAAAACTGCCTTATGGGCCACTTTTTTGAAATTTAATAACTCGCGTTTCATATAATATTAAGAGCTGAAATTTGAACACAATTCGACACAACTTGTAATTGTTTTGTATAATTTTGGCACATCACATGATGAGTCACATGATTTTTCAAATTAAATATTTTGAACACGGCTTCTGTAACGAGCAATTTCGAGGTATGAGTTGTGTATTGTTTATAATAATAGAAGCTCTTGCATTACAATCAATCAATAAATTTCCATGTGGATTACATGTAAATTTGGACGGATTCCAGTTGCATTTTCATATGAAAATCAATCAAAAACTATATGGAATTCATATAAATACACATGCAATCCAGATGGAAATCCATATAAATTTTCATCTCGCAATTTTCATTAGGTTAAAACTTGACCTTTGGTGGGATAAATATTTATTGATTGATTGTAATGCAAAGAACTTCTATTTGTATAAACAATTCACAACTTACACCTCGAAATTGCTCGTTACAGAAGCCGTGTTCCAAATATTTAATTTGAAAAATCATGTTACTCATCATGTAATGTGCCAAAATTATACAAAACGATTACAAGTTGTATCGAATATAACAAAGTAGAACAACGGCACAACAAAATATTTATAAGAGTTTCAAAACATCTAGTACATCAAATAAGTTAATAGTTGAAGTAGTACAAAATTGAAATTGCAAGCTGTCGTAAAAGTATATTTTTACATAAACAAAGCACTAAATTTGGTTTTTGTGATACCACATTTGAAAAGAATACTGAATAGGGCTATGTGACTCCTCAAGACTAACTTTATGCTAGGAATACAAATCGGGCAACGTATTGGAAAAATACAGAAAAGTACAGGTCTTCAATTAAGTTATCTTATATACGACATTCGCATTAAGCAACCACTGTATGGAAGATTTAGACGATACAACATTTTTCTGTTTTCATTTTTGTCCACCATATAAAGTCCGTCATTAGATATTTATTTCTGACACCAGATTCGCCATCAGCGACTACAAAAACACCCTTGTAACAGGTTTCAGTTAAAAAATATATATATATTTTTAATCATGTATCTGCCATTTCAGAATAACCATTTTAGATTGATCGATTCTGACCCCATATTCAAAAATAGCAACCACGAAAAACCCTTTGAACCGAGTTTTGTTTTAAAAAATTCCTTTTTCTTGGTTAGGTATCCGCCGTTTTGAATCCGCCATCAAATAATTTATGCTCCTGTTTATTTTAGGAATGGAACGTATGGTCCAAGTTCCATTGAGGACCGTCAAGAATCTCAAGAGAGCTGCACGAAGCGCCCTTACACAGCCGAACTTACCGCTTGAACAACGCCGCCAGATGGACGCCTCGACTCAAACAGACGAATCTTTCGTCCAGTCAGAAACAAGACTCACACAACGGGAGAATCATTTGCGAAAACGATGAGCGGCTAAGAAAAATACGAGATGAAGCATTGGAAGAGCGACTAACATGCTCCACGCTCCAACAACGTAACCGGAAGACCGGGAAATTTCCTACCTTAAAAGGTTGAGCCGCATGTGACTAAAGCCTTTTTATTCGTCCTGTGATTGGTCGAGACTGATCAAGAGCGTGCAAATTTGAAAATGAGATTTTGAAAAATAATTACAAAACAATTTAAATTTGTTGGTTCAATAAGAATTAAAAGTGTATTTTATAAAATAGCTAATAATTCAATTTGTCTTTAAAAATCATAGAAATAAATGTGTTTGATTAAATATTGGGGGTTGGCGCGCGAAGCGCGCAGGGGGCAGGGCCCCCTAGAATTTCTTAAATTATAATTAAATTATTCTATAGAAACCGAATTTTCTAGCGGTGCAATTGAATTGTACTAAATATACTGTGACCTCCGGTTATATTACTAGAAAAAGTAATATTAGAGCCTTATAGTACCACAGAAAGAAGCCTGCAGTCTCTGGCAGCTGAATAGCCGCGGCAACTTGGAACGTCATAGCCAATCAGCATAGTTTAATAGCTTCCAGCAGAATGACGTCATCGAGCCGCCTAGGAACCGAGGTCTCATGCTACATCAAGCCACTCGCTCTACTCCGGCTCTGGTGATGGTCTCTTAGCGGCGACGATTCTTCTGGGTATGCTCTAATGCGTTATCTTTCGGTATCGTGCTGCCAGATGCTCGAAGACTCACAATGGCGCCCGTGCATGCTACGACTTGTATTTCATGCATGAGCACATTTATGTTTCTTCCATATATTGGAGACATTTTCTCAATAGTGCCACACGGCATTAAAAATTTCAATCACCCTTTGATTTATTAATGTTATATTTGTTGATATATGGCACTTAACATACTTATTAATATTTATTGTGATAATCATTCATTTTAACTTAATTTAATATTATTAATACGGAATCATAATTATTGATTGATAAAATACCTTTTGTACAGAATTTACGCTAGGTGAATTCGAATGAACCATCTTGAATTTTGTTCTATATTTTGTTTATTACAGCTTGCATGCTGTCATGTGTATGAAGGCATTATTTGAATGTAGATGATTTATTTTATACAACGTTTTAGTTCCTTATTCTTTACTACATTTACCTATTTAATGCATCAACAATAAATCATGATACTTTCAAATATCTGGTATAAATCATCACTGGAATATACAACTGATGCAACATTAATGGGTACGGTAAGATACAGCATAAATATTATATTTGTGGTCGGGTTTAACCTTCCATACCGGATAACCTTTTAGCTTGCTCTCTAAGGTGTCAAGCGACAAAGGCCCACTCACATCCTCTCTCCTACACTGAGCGCCTTATTTCTTTGCTTAAAATAAATTTTTTTTATACCAAAGAAATTCTTTCTTCACCCTCATTCCGCAAAACATGGTGTTGATCCTACAAAAAAACAATATAAACAGTAACAAAAAAAATCTGTTTAAATGAAACAATTTTTCTTTCCATGTACTAAAGTAATTCATAAATTAATACAAATTTTATTCAATGTAACCAAAAAATAAGTGATAAGAAAAGAAGATTACTTAGAAATACCAATGTGCTACGTAAAAATAAAGTAAAATTTATTTAGGGTGATATCATATAACTAACAACAAAATTGTTGTTGCATAAAAATAAGAAATGTTTCAAAATAAAAAATATATTTTAATTTTAGAGAATATTCAATTAAAACAATAAAATATTTCTTAAAAATAACAATGTGCTAATTTAAAAAGAAAAAATATTGTTTTAAGGTGGCATACTATAACTCACAACAAAAAATGGTTGTTGCATACCAATAAATGTTTTAAAATAAAAAAAAATCTCATAATTTTAGAGAAAATTCAATTAAAAAAATAAAAAATTACTTAAAAATAACAATGTTCTATTTTAAAAAGAAGAAATGTCTTTTTAGGGTGACATAATATAACTGACAACAAAAATTGTTTGTTGTATACCAATAAATAGTGATTTACAATAAAAAAAAATTGTAATTGTAGAGAGTATTCAATTAAAATAATGAAATATTTACTTAGAATGACATTATATAATTAACAACAAAACATTTTTTGTTGCATACTAATAAACAATTTTTCAATGATAATTTTTTAAAAAAGAAAAAATTAACTTTAAAGTTATTATTGTATACATGAATATTTGTTTTATACTCGATACATTGCGAATAGATTGGGTCGGTGCGGCATGTCGGCAGGAGCATGCACGCGCGGTGTCGTTGTAAGCTTCTCGTTAAGGACGTTACCTAATTGAAAAAAAGAATAGAATTTGATGAAACTTTAAATTATGATAGATTAGAGTACCTTGAACTCACTCGCGTTTTTTACTACAGCAGATTTCGCTATAAGTTATCCACACAATATAAATTTACCTGTATTCTTACATTTAACATTTCCTCGAAGTTTTCAAATTTATTTCTACCTAGCGACTTTGTAAGTATATCCGCAATGTTTTCTTCAGAATAAACTTTTACAATACCAATTTCGCCTTTTATATACAAGCTTCGTTTACGTAATGATAATGAGTTTCTATATACTTTGACTTTTTTGTAAAATTTCCAAATTTTTCTATGTTAAACGCACCAGACTTATCTTCATATATTGTAATAGGTTCACAAATTTTCATATCAAAATCAAACAACAAATCTTTCACAACTTTTATAATTCACTCACACACTCAGACAACGCTATAAACTCGGCTGATGTAGAGGATTTTGTTACACTGTTTTGCTTCTTAGATTTCCAATAAATGACATTTCGGAACATTTTAATTACATAAACTGTTGTTGATTTTCTGTCAACTAGGGGGCTTCGCCCCCCGCTCGCTCCGCGCGCTAACCCCCGCCATTAAATCATATTAATTTCTATGATTTTTTAAGAGAAATCAAATGATTAGCCATTTAAAACATGAAGTTTTAATTTTTTTTTCATTGATATTACATTTTATTCAATATTTCATAATCTCGATTTCAAATTTACCCGTGCTTGACAATTCTTAGCCAATCACAAAACGAATAAAGAGGCTTTATCACGTGACCCATCACTTTTTTCTCTGTAGATAATATCTCCGGCCCAATCAGCATCAACATAACAATCAATAACATCATCAGTAAACTTCTTTTCGAAGACTAACTTTAAATCTTTCGTCAAATACAAATATTTAAAAATTCTCAAAGCATCTTTATAATAAACATCATCTTAACAGTTTTGGAATCTACTTAAATATTTTACACTGAAACTAATATCAGGTCTAGTTCCCGAACTTATGTACAAAAGAACCCCAATAAAATTTCTATACTTCATTTCATCATATGCTGATTGCGCAGGTTCCAATTTTTACTTTTGTCTGGTACTGTACGTAAATAAATCTCACATTAAATGCATGAATGTCATGTTAGCCCATGATATTTAAAAAATTCTAGAGAAAATTATTATTTAGTATAATATTATATACACAAAACACAGGGTTTAAACATAGCACTACGTAAACGTATAAATTACTCATTTTGATTTTGTGAATGTACAAATACATAATGGTATAATACAAGTGTAATACGAACAATATTTGGGAACAAAAAAAAAACTTTACCTTTTTTAATTTTTGATTTCACTACTTAGTAAGGCTGACACTTATATTGAAAAAATACAATTAATTGGCACTGTATAAGGGCCATAAGAATTCTTAACAATGTTTAATTGAACATATCAAACTTATCAGACCTTTTATTTTGTTAAAAGGTAATTTTAATGAGGATATCATGCATTTCTAAGAAAATACTATTTCATTATATTAATTTGAAATAAGTGACATAAACTATACTTGTATAGCCCATATGTATCTCTCTACTTATTAATGCACCTCCAGATTTTGGTCCTTTTAAAATCGTTATTTTCAGCCTATCTTGTTTTCCGTTCAAGATATGGCGTATTGGCCATTTTTTCAAGGTTATGTTTTTACGCAGCCTTCAAAAATCAGTTCTGCTAAATTATCTATGCGTGACCCTCGATGTGTTTGTTTACTTTAGAAAACCCATAAAAATTGTTATTTTTGATCTATTTAGCGCTCCGTTAAAGATATGACGAATTTTAATATTTTTTTAAGGTTATGTGTACGCTGTACATTATGAAAAACAATACCTGCATATTTGTAATATTTTCTTAAGCAAGTTATAATTTTTTACAAAATTCTCAACCTTGATTTCATGAAGATACATCCGAAATGGTCAAAATTGAGGTTATGTATGTATCGGCCAACATCTCTCTATTTGTTCGTTCCCTGTACTTAACCCATAACAATTTTTCAAATATTTTTATTTTATTTTTTAAGAATTTTTTTTTAACATAACATTTTTTAAACAAATTTTAAAGTTTTAGTTGTGATAAAAATCTATCGAATTAAAGAAGTCAGTACTTCCTTAATTATTTACATTTTAAAAAATTTAGAATTTCAACAAACAACATTTAAAAGTTTTGAATTTTAGCGGTCTGTCTTATACCTAGGCACACTTTCGCCACCTGTCCCACCTGATAGAAATAACTGTGTATTGCATTTGACCATGACTATTACATATTTTAATTTACCGCTTAGCACCAGGGGTGGTATTGCGTAACTTTTTAGACTAAAAGTGGCAAAAATCTGGACAAAATAAGTCAAAAAAAGTTACGCAATACCACCCCAGGCATCTTCTTTATCTACTGTACGTGCTGTAAACTCAATAAATGCCTGTAGCCAATGTCACACTGTTGGCAGTACAGATCGACATTAAAAACACTCCTATCTCGACTATATAGGACTCGCAGCTAACTTAATGATAAGGCCTTTTCGTGAAGGCAGAAGGCGGAACTTGAAGAAATCTTGATTCGAGCACTTTGAGATAGATATCTCTTATTCGCGGTATTACAGCGGTTTTTTCACCAATGTATTTCGGTGAAGCTGGATAACAGGGTAAGAGAGGCCAAATGAAACCGAAATATACAAGGCGTATCGATAAAAAAAAAATTTTCTCTATTTGCAAATTCGAGTATTCGAATCTGTAAGTAAATAGTAGCGCGGTTGCCGAGACTTTGTCTCTTTCTCAAACTTACCTCGTAGCGCTCCCGCGCTACTCGATAAAAATATGAAAAAAAATTGGCAAATTCAATAAAAATGGTACTTTTTGAACCAAGACCAGAGTCGAGACTAAGTCAAAAACAACCATATTTATTCAGTCTATAAAATTTTATCTTTTTTCTTCGAAATTTTATCATAAAGTACCTTAAATTTGTTGTACTTATGAAAATAATGACTTCTTTCAAACCTATTTTGGTAATAAAAGGTGATATTTCGAAGACTCAAGAAAGCCTTGAGCACGGCCCTGTACGACACTTTTTACATTAAGACTGAAAAACAACAATTTTTATTGAATTTGGAACTACTTTTTCAACTTTAGGTTATTAAATACGTTGAACTAAATACATATATTATGTTCGAATTATAAAAATTATGACAATTTTTTAGCCTACTTCAAAGATACGAGGGTACGATTCTAAATCTGAAAAAAATCTTGTGCACATCCCTCTACTGTATAGGTGTATGTATCTATAGGCAGAAATATGGTAAAAAGTTAAAACTCAGTCGTCACGAGGGGCGCGCCGAAATTAGACGTCGGTTTCTGTTATATATAGATGTTATGATTTAGCCCCAGCCGAGCCCACGTCTTTTATGCTATATATGTGTGTGTAAACAGGTGAAGGTGATCGAAAAAGTTTGGGGGAGGTGATATTGCGAGTAGCCCCTCTTTAAACGCGTGTACAACAGTAATTTATATTCAAATGAGCGTGGACGTGCTTATTACCATCGTGGGGAAAATCTGATGATATGGAAACTGAGAAAAAAACTTTTCGAGCGATCGGTTTTCGCGTTCAATCATTCTGAGGATTATTTATGCAAAATTAGTTCAGTCGAGTAAATCGTAATTTGTGTTGAAAGTGAAAATAAGAGCCTTGGCTCTCGTCGATTCGTAAAAGTGCCATCGTTCGCCAAGCGACTTTTCGACCTGCTGGCGGGTACAGTCGATCCGACCTCGAACACATTTATTGCTCATTTCTTATACATACGTTTGTTAAAATATACACGTGGCAACATAATAGACACCGACCCTGCCCACATCGCCGGTATAGGAAAATTCACTACTTTGATTTCGAGTTTCTCAACAACATTGTCTCGAAACTAAATTCTTTTTATCCAAACTGATACTAATGAGGTAATCTGCAAACTAATTAGACAAAAGAATCAAGTAAAAAAAATTATTAATGAGTATAATGTTATCAAGTATAAAAGCGGGAGCGATAGCGCCAGGGGGCGAGTTCTGCTTACTTGAGATCAGGTTTTAAAATGAAAGTTTTATAAACAGACGACGCTGCTTCTTTGATTCTTATGAGAAACTTTTATCATAAAACAAGATTTCACGTTAAACTTATTTTTATGATATGTAATTGGTTTAATTATCGAACTGCCTCGTTAGTATTGAAGTACTTTCGAATTTATATCCGTTTTTAACTAATCGTCGGAACAGTGCACGTTTTCGAAAAGACAAGATCCAAATACCTTTAAAGTACTCGAAATCTATCCCATCGAATCTCTGTACCAGTTTTTCAAAACTTAAAAACAATCACGTAATACCTTGTTAAAACACGAAATTGAGATAGTTTCTTGCTTTTTAAAGCTCAATTACAGGGTAGTAAATTTATCAATCAAACATTGATGGTACACCAGTCGCAGGTCAAACAAGAATACCCAGTGTATTAAGCGACTGTTTGCAGAGGAATAAAATGTGTTTGCGCGTTTAAACGAATGCCCCATTTTTTCATCCCGGAGCGAACGCGATGCCCCTCTTTTTTCTTCATTCCCCCGTCAGTGTTCAACGATCCTGCGCCCCCCTTTTTTTCTCCTTTCTTTCTTTCTTTGCTCGACAAATGCGCGTCCGTGCACTACAAACTCGTGCGTCCGTCCTCTCTGAACTCTGAAGCGCGGTTTTTCTTACTTTGTAAAAGTTTCCTGCGCTAAACCCTCGTGTGTGCGTCGGAGACATTTGTCCGCTCTTTGTCTTTTCTTTTTCTCCCTTTTACGAGGAAGATTTTTAATGATTGTACGGCTGCTCATCGCTTCTATGCGCTTTCTCACGTTGGCGTCGTTATTTTTTCAGCCGAATGATTTTTTTCGTTCTCTGTATTTTACACTGATGAGAGAAAAGTCTTACAATTAGTATAAGCTGTATATAAATTACATGAAAAATTACTAATCTGCTTAGTATACTAATGGTAGGATGGTTTGCAGACTGGGAATATACACCGCTCGAACAATAAAAATTATTGTTTGGATGGTAAAAACTATGATTAGAATGGTAAAAATTACTGCTGCAACATTGTAATTTTTACCGTAAGAATTACAATTTTTACTTTTTTAACAGAAAAATTGTATCCACTGTGCCAACTTATCACCAGTTCGCCATGTACGACAGTTATGTTTACCCGAATCCATATGATTAATTTGCATGACTTTTTTTGTAATTAGTGGTACTGGCCGGAGAAAAATATTTTTTTTTTTCACGTCCGTATCTAATAATAATTTTCTGTTCGGGTTTAGTATGTATGTGCTATACACACGATAAAACAATAGATTGCTTGACAGTAAAAAACTCTTTGAATTAGTTTAATAATTCTGCTTAAATAATTTGAATAAATAAACAGTATTCATAACAACCATCAATTTAGTTACGACGACCAAATAACTTGTTTCCAGTAACACGAATTAATGCAATCGTGAAATCATAACGTGCTTGAAGTGTACAAATTTCAATAATACGATAATTCCGAGGTTAATGACAATGCAAATGAACATCGAATGAGGTTATATTATCCATGATGCATTGGACATGTATGGAACAGAAACGCGGAAGCGTAAACATATATAATATGTATATTTATTATTTCCTCAGATATGGGGAATCGAAATTACAGGTACTGTACCTGCTTCCACCGAATACGCACACGTTGTATTTTATTTAAATTATGATAATGATATAACAATCCACGAGAATCTTCAGCATTCGAGTTTTGGGAGAAAATAAATTATGAAATAAATGAATTCAAAGAAAAAGTCGACATCAAAATTTATATACACAAAATAAGGAATAGTTTCGAGAGATGTAACATTTATTATTTTCTTTAGTTAGTCAATGATGCAACGACTATTTGGTTTATGATTCGAAATAGAGTTGTCGTGTAAGTTCTCTTTTGATACCATTTTACGACCCGAGTACCTCAAAATATTAAAAAAATATTCTATATCGGTGATTAATTTTATGAACAATAAATTTAATAATAATTTAATAAACTACGTTCAATTTTGATGGAGTTTGTTCCAAAACTAGTGGATAATATTTTAATTTACGAAAATCATGAAGCTTCGAGAAATTATATGAGGTATGCGGTTATTGAAACTTATTAATACTTTTATGTTGAAATAAAATGATCGTGCATACAAAAGTTAAGGTATACATGTATCTCTTGCAATTAATAAATGTATTTATGAAAAATATTGTATGGGATTTTGTTGTAAGGATTAAATCTTACTTAAAATGAAATGTATAATGGTACTCCAATACATTTAATGTACTGACATAACAGTGTGATTAAATTATTATAATACTTTCCTCACAGCATATTTTTTTGAGAAAAAGTAAAAGTTACAACAACAGAATAGTACAACTTCTATAGAGTACGAAAAGTTATAACATAATGTGAGAGTAGTCCAAGATATTTCAAGATGTATATGCGTGTATACGTATGGATGTATTAACGTCATCAAATATCCAGAATGACACATCATACAAGTATAATAAATTTAATATTATTATCTTATCAAGCTCAATATTCCAAAGAGGTACTTATAAACGATTAAAGAGAAAAATTTCCTGACACTTTCACTAGTGAACTCTGTAGAAAAAAAATTCATTTTTTGTTATAACTTTATAAATTGACTCTTTACAACACCGAATAATAGCTCTTTATGATTATGATTTTTATTAAATATCTTAAATATTATTTAAAATCAACTAACATCATAAATCACTTTTTGAACAAAGTATAAGACTTTTCATACATTCCAGATATATATATATATATCTTACTATATATATATAGTTGTAAGGACTCTAATTTCCTCAGCCCCCCTTCGCCCCCCCTCACCCCCTCACCCCCCCTCAAATCACGGGCCTATCGTGTTGATTTTTACGTGTTTTTGGCGACCGTCAATTTTTCCCTGCCCCCCCCCTCCCCCCCCATCCCCCCCCCCCCCCCTCGCCCCCCTCCCAAATTCGATCGTTTTCTCCGTGATTTCACGTAGAAAAAATGTTTACTTTTCTGACTGGCCCCCCCCTCAGCCCCCCTCACCCCCCCCCCTCAGGGACTTAGAAATTTTTCAGGTTTTCATAGATCCCCCGAAGATGGCCGAAGTCACCCGAAAGAC
>JAPYYV010004452.1:0-16670 GCA_030522625.1 Copidosoma aretas
GTACCGGTCAAGTGTGCATCGAGCGCGCACGAGGATGAATATGTGCGCGCGCGAGCAAGTAGAGAGGTCTGTATACGTATGCGGCTCGGGTGCGATCGACGATGGGCTCGAATGCGCTTTATTCGGTTGAAATGGTCGTGGGGGGTTTTTTTTTTTTTTTTTGTTCGAGGAAGAACGAATCGATACGAAATAATGCGCGCTCCTGCTTTGTCCTTGCTTACTTTTTAGCTGATCGTGGTTTGTTGCTTTTGACATGCATTTTATTTCATCAACTTCATCTGCCCGTATTCACCCGTCCACAGCGGTGCTGCGAGCATTTATAACTTCTGCTGCTTGTATATGATTCTGGAATTACGCTCTAATATTCACAAACTCCGTTGGAAATGTCCGCATTCTTCTTCTTCTTCTTCTCTCCAGGCATCACCAAGACAATCTCTCGGCTTGAATACTCACTCTTAGTGTATAAGGTTAAACTATTTCAGTAGGTATAACCATCAGTAGCAGATAAACTAAAGCTTCATACTTGATGAAGGTAGCAAATCAAGCCTGTTTTCTTCATCATTCATTAAAAGTGCATTTGAAGACGAGCTATTGTCCAACACATACTACCTTGTAATTCAAAGGATCTTGTTCATCCTATTTTCAAATTCTTCAGAATCTCATCACCAACAGACGTTTGGTATTTTTCTCGCGTGTGCAAATTTCATGCGTGCACTTGTATGCATCCACGAGCGTCCGCTATACGCGTCTGAATTTCCCTTTCGACCGCAGATCGTGGCGCGCGATAAGTCCCGAGTGTCCGAATCGAGGAGAAGCTCGAAAACACAGGCTGTCCGTTTTCTTTCATTTCGTGCGCGATGCGACGGGTATGGATAGGGATCTCGACACGTGTATTTATGTCGTCAGGTTTCGGGCTTTGACGATGATCGATGCGCGAAAACCGTGACTGAATTTTTTTGTTTGTCTATTCGCAGTGCATATACGAGGTATTCAAATTTGGAGGTTTTGTAAAATATTGCGTTGTTGTTCTCGAGTCATACGCTGTGAAAAAATTATGGGCGAAAATTCATCCTGCGTGTATAAGTGTGCAATTCAGATTACACAAATAATCAAGCAAGTAGGATAATTTAACTTTTATCAACTTAGTAATTAACTTGATGACAATGAAATTTGCTCAAGTGCAATATTCCGTTTTCAATACTTTTTTAACACAAGGCATCAAGCAGTGTCCACTCTGTAAAATACGAATTAGAAATTAAAATTCAATCGGTCGACATTTGTCGAGGATTTTTGATGAAACAGACTCTCGGGCTCGATCGCACCTTTTGGCCTCGACAAAGGCTGCGCGACCGAACCTAAGAACGATATCGAGAAAGCTTTCAAACGACGAAGAAAGCTGGGACACGCTGTTTGAACCGCGTCAGGGAGGGGGGAAAGAGAGTTCCCTCGTCGATATTTCGCAGGCTTCGATCGGCGCTCTTAATAATTCATGAAAGGGGCCGGTGAGTGCCGGTGCCAATTATGAAATAACGAAGAACCGAGGCAGGCGGTTCGGGCGGGCAGAGGAAAACTTTTTCGCTTTGTCTTGCCGGATGACGGTAAAACGCGGGAGCTTCATCGGTAGGGATTGTCGAGGGGCTCGAGGAAATCGTGTTGGTTGGGAAAAAACGTTTGTAAGCGTGGTTTTTGATCGAAAAGTACACGCGTGCGGTCTGTTTTACGTGATTGGCTCGGTAAATGAAGTTCGCGTACGAGGCTTATTGTCGTCAGTTGTTGCGGGAGGAAAGGTACTTCCTTTTATGTTCGTTTCGATTATTTTTAAAATCGTGTCTGTAATGAAATCCAACACTCTCTTTTTTTTGTCGAAAAACTGGACCGAATCAGTATGTATGACTTATTTGGTGATGAATATATACAGATGCATCGCCACTAGGGTATAATTTTAGTATTGCTAGCCTCGATACTCTATCCAAAATAATTATTCCCTCCGTTAAAACTATAGAAACATGGCTCGAACAAAATCGAGGGACAAGTGAGAGAACGAGAACAAAATCGCCCACCGAGGCTCGGAAAAAAGAACGAAGATGATGAAAACGCTCGACTTTCCGTCCCCCCGCTGCGCACAACAACCGCGCGACCCTCGGGCAAGCGAATGGGGTCCTTTTGAAGCTCGCATCCTTTGATCTCGAGGCTCGGCGCGCGCTTTTCTTCTTGTCCTGTCCCCCGTCGCGTGTCTTAATTAACCGCGCTTCGGAAGTTTGGTTTGAAAAATGTGCGAACGAGCGATGCGTTATTGTGCGTGTTTGTTGTTGGGACTGCACAGTCGAGCTTTCTCTTTCTCAAAAATGCGGAAACTTCATTTGAGCTGAACTGATATTAGTGCCGTTCCTTTGACAAGCAGCGCGGTAAAAGTCGTTGGATCAAGGGCCGGGGAATTCTCTGAGGCGTCGAGTTAATTAGTGATATGGTTTTCGTTGGAGAATGTATTGTGTGAGAAGTGGGGCACCTGTACTTTACGATAGAGTTTTTTTCAATAGCCTTTTCATCGATTTTACAAAGTTCCTGTTGCAACCAGGTGTCTGAAATATGCTTTACGGATTATAAATAATTCACGGATCGTTTTGCTCGATTTCCAGGCCGATTGATTGTTAATGTTTGATTTAATGAATATTTGTAATAAATGCAATTGTATTTTCTTATTACTGATACATTTGAATCAGAAAAATGATATCAATTAGATGTATGAATCAGTGAAATATTTAGCTCGTTTTAGTTCCGATAAGAAACATGCTTGGATAAAAAGAAAAATGTATAATCCCAAATTTTATTCTTTACAGCTGTTCTATGTTTTAATATTTATTCTTCAAAAATGTTTGTTGCATAGAAAAATGTGACTCTTTTATTTGTTCTTGGTTAGCAAAACTTTAGTTCTTATTCATGAGTAAAGATAACTTTGTGTTTTGTAAATATCATTTTTTGGTGACACATGAAATTAATAGCTTATTTTTATAATATTTCAATAAGAAATAAAATATCATTCTAGGAAATAAAGTTGTGATTATTTTCTTGTGGAGTGGAAAATACGAACAAGTAACGTTGCAGGTATAAAAATTCTATGCAGGCAGTGAATAAGTACATGTTCTGTCACGAATAACGTACTATGCAAATGCCACAACTTTTATTTAGATCTGAGTATAACAGTCGACATATTTATATCCAAAAATACGCTGGTGGATTTAGATCTGATGTTTCCGTTTCTGTGTTCAAAAAAGTTGTGAAGGAATACGGAATGAGAAAATGCTCTCTTGAAGACATTTAAAGTCTAAAGCTCTCGCGTACATTATTTTGGAGCATTTTTTTAGCCTTCTTTTCTTACACAGCTACATACACCGATATACGTATTCTCGCATCAAAACACGCATTCTTGAAAGAAATTCTGTTACTCTTTTAAAACGTTCTTGAAGATAAAAAAAAAAAAAAAATCATGACAAACTGTAATATACGACAAAATTTTTTTTTTCAATAGAATCGCCAATTTCAATTCTTTACGATAACTTAATTTTTACAGCTACTTTTTTTCTATTCGTAATCACAAAGTTACCAAAACCCCGAAAAGTTTAAATTCACTCGACGCGTCCCCAGAGCGCAGCACACCCGCACGCGAGAACCGAAAGAACTCCGATCTCCAATTACCCGTCCGACCGAACATTGCGCAGTACTGCGTACAAGAACGGCCGCCGCAGCGGCCCCGACGAGCCCTCCTCCCCCACTCCCTTCCCTGCACACCGCGCTCTTCGATTTGTCGGACGCGCCGGGGAGGGGGAGGGGGAGCCGACGACGAGCCGCACCGGAATGTAAAATAGCCGAAAGAACGCGCGGCGGGGGACAAGAGATTACCCGGGGAATCGGAGTAATTAACATTTCGCGCGCACGGCCCGCCGCCGCGGAACCGCCGGCGCCTCGTGAAAGCTCCTTTTGTCGAACGCCTCGCCCTCGCGCCGGTATACGCGTCGTCCCGAGGCTCGGGCGAAAGTTCGCGGCGACACTGCGTCGTCCGGAGGGAGAGAGAGCGCTGCGGCAGACGTACGGAGAAAGAAACGTTCAATTATAGGACGGTCCCGCGGTGCCGTCTGCATAAATTCGGAGTCGCTAAGTCGGGTCTGCAGCATGGGTTTGACGAACTCGGGGCTGGGCTCGACGGTGGCTGCAGTGCTGGCTTGCTCTCCGGCGAGGATGATTGTGCTGATAAGGCTGTTGCTATTTCAGCGCTACGGATTGGTTCAGCTGCGGTAATTTGTATCGTGAAACTACGCGAAGAAAGTAATTACGGTAATTTTACCGCGAAACTAAGGAAAGGCTGACATTATGCTGTGCAGATATGGGCATTATTACAATACTACGACGGTGACAGTTCTCGTGAAACCGGGAAATTATAGTCAATTATGGTAAAAATTGCTGCAACTAGCGTGATGATTCTACTTCATCACAGTTTCACGGGTAAAATTACCGCAGTTATTTCTTTGGTTTTGCAGTAAATTTGAAACACCACATCGCTTACTGTAATTTTAACCGTAATTTTTCCTTTATCGGGGTAAACCTCGCAAGTGTTTTACTGTGAGAATTCCTGTATTTGATCAGTGTCTCAACATTATCATAATTTCACGGTGAAAATGACTGCAGTTATACTCCGTATACAAGTCTGAAATTTCCTTCAACAGAATTTGAAATTCGTGCGTTTCCAACAAAACTTCCTGAAACTGTATTCACGACGTGTTTTCCTTACGCACAAGCGTGATCTGCGTGATATTGCAGGTCTGCCTTCCCCTACTACCCTTTCTTTTATTGCTCTGCCTTGGGGTTCCCCCACGATCCTCCTGGATTCCCTTTCGGAAACGTTAGCACGTCTAAGCTCTCGAGTTGACGGGGCGATCGAAAGAGTCGCGTCCTGGATTTGAAAAGCAGGAAAGATATAAAAAGGGGAGACTGGAACGCCAGTGCGTATGCTTTGCATCGTCGAACGTTTGGAGGTGGAACATTGAGACCAGTAGAGGGCAAAAATGTTGGAAACATGAAGAAAACTTTTATTACAGAAACGAGAATTTTTGACAATCATTCATTATTTAATAAATTAAAGTACTCACATACAATTTAAGATCGTACTACTCGATAGAAAAGTTTCTACGACTCATTATTGCGAAATTGCGTTTATAACCACAGAATAGTAACAGAAAATAATTTTCTCGCGTATTCGTTCGTAAACTTCATTTGAAATCTCGAGGGAGAGCATGTATTCTTGTTACTCGAACAACAAACGATTCTTCAAGTTTCATTCAATACTCCATCCACAATAATGTTAGTCCCAAACCACCTTAATGAAATATTTTATGTAATAGTTACATCGACACCACGTAAGAAATAGGGGTAAATGACCCAATTACTGCGTACTTGTTTTTTTTTCGGCTGCATTAATATTACTCCGTGCTTATTTCACGCAAATTACATCAAACTAAAACTTTACAACAAATATCTGCTATCAGTCTAACATAAAATAATTTTTCTGGTGTTGAAAACACAATTATTCGTAATAAAAGAAGATTAAAAAAAATATCTCGTTGCATCTAGTACTACGCACCCTACCTAATTACTGCGCACCAATTACTATGCGGGGCTAAATACTGCGCACTAAATACTGCGCACTTAATTTACACATTTAAAGGACTATTTGATTTATAAAGATACAAATTTTTAATACATTAACTTTCCCTTTCCAGTACAAGTTTGTTTAACTCGAAAAAAAATACAGAAGACAATCGTTTGTGCGAAAACGTAAACAGAGTATTGTTGAGGTTCGGAACGCGTCTACTCGAGAAAGCGTCTGTTGGAATGAAGTAAAAAGTTGTTTTGATGGAACCGTCAACTTTATACCACTGTAAATTTTTGTTAAAATCAGATTTGACTACAATTTTCTGAAAATAATAACTTATGAAAATGATATTTTGTGTTCATTACTTTTCAGAAGTATTTTAAAATAGATAAATCCTGTAATTATATCTAAGTACGCAGTAATTGGGTCATTTACCCCTATGTCACTCGAATAATTTTGGAACCATACTTGTGACGTATCGAAGATATTAAAAAAATTAAAAGAAAAAAAAACCCTTGAACCAGCGTCGAATACAGCGATTCCAGCAAACGAGCGAGACTTTACGGGCGAGCATCCACGTGAAATATTAATTTCAGCGCTCCTTCCCTAGACACTCAGCCGCGACTCCTGTTACATACGGCCAATTCCTACTGCGAATTAAGGGGTTGTTTCTCGCACTCGAAGCGGCCCTCGCCACAGCGCGAACGACGACTGCGCCATCAGACGAGGGATCACGCGACGATCGTTCGGGCTACACGTGCCCCGGCCGCGCGCGCACATGCACTTTACATTTTCGAGTGTCACCCGCGCGAGTGAAGGGGCACGCGCGCGGGGTGTTATCGCGAGGGCGCGGTTATTGTGAGCAATGAAAGGAGACACAGGCGGAAATAAGGAGGGAAAAAGAAGCGTTTCTAATTAAACGCCGAGAACGTGTGTGTGCGTGAGCGAGTGGGGGATCTCGAAAGCTGTATAGGGCACACGAGGCTGGAAGAGGTTTTCGAGCACGTGGGGCTTGATTAAAATCGGTTTGATCAGCGGGAGCCGCGTGCTTTTCGCTCCTTCTTCCGGTCCTTCGATTAAAACGCACGGGCGCAACGGGATCTGATGGAAAGTGGGTATTAATCGTTGGCTCTTGCGGTGACGCCCCGTTACGCGCGGAAAAAATTATTGGTTCTGTGCGGGGAAAAATTCATAGGGCAAACTAGATGATATGTCGAACTAGATGATTGCAGAAACAGAGAAAAGTACTCGTTTTTCAAATATCTTCGTTGATTTGCTTGCATAATTTCAAAAGAGGCTAAGCGTTTTTGTAACGATTAGGGGTGCTATAATCCATATTGAAGGTTTGAACATGCATTTTTTTTTTTTATTTACAAGTGTACAATATTTGAAACTTTACGTAACCTTGTGTACGTAAATAACGTAGATTTTTATCTCGGCCAATGGTGTATTTTTCTCCACGGGCGATGAAAAAGGTTTTATTCTAGTTTTACTTTGAACTAATTACTTTTTTGTAAAAGGTTTGTATTAAAATGCTGTACATGAAAGTAATCGAATTATATTTTAGATGTACATTATATGATAAAATAACTGAATATGAAGACATTATTATTATTATACAACCTATTATTTCATAACATTATATACGTATAAGTTATTAAAAATTACTCTATTTAAGTTTCAAATGTAAGATAAGTCTACTTACGAAACACAATCTCCTTATTTGTTACTCCGTTATTGATCGCTAACAGCTCAGCATAATACGTGTTCACTTGACGAATGACTAGATTATACTGTGAGCTTAGTCAGCTGAGTGAGTCAGTGACAACAGTGACCTGACCGAGCTGCGCACTCTATACTGCGCAATGAGCGCAGCTCTCACCTGATGTTTTGTTTACAGTGTGTTCGAGTCATTCGTCGAACACGCGTATTGTACTAAGCAGTTAGCGATCAACAACAGAGTATAAAGGGGGGAGTATAAGAAATACGGAGATTATATTTCGTGAGTAGACTTATCTTGCACTTAAAACTTAAATGGAGCAGTTTTTAATAGCGTATACGTATGTAATGTAATTATATAATAAAATAAGTAATACAAGTAACACAATCATAATGCATACATAGTAAAGTCAGTAAACTATCAACATAACATATGCATGAGTCAAAAACGGGATGTTTCGGTGTGTGAAATAGGATTTTAAAAATTCAGTGTTTATAATAATTCTATTTTTTTTCTATGTTATATAAAGTCCAAACTAGCCGAAAACTTCGAACCCAGCTCTATTGTCATTATTAGAAAACAGATGTAAATTTATATGGGATTTTTAAATAACTTCAAAAAAGCATTACAGTAATGACAGGTCTGTCACGTTAACTTTTCTGACGATTATGAAGCTCCAAATAGGAATTTGCCAACGAAATTTAGTTTGGTACATATTATTCATACCAAACTCCTAAATACCAGATTATAATTTTAAATTTTATCAATAACTTCTGCATGCATCTCGTCAGTGACGCAATGTATAGTGTAAACATGTTTTACTGGTCTTCTTTTTGTATTTAGTAGTTGTGAATTGAGAACCATGGAACTCGAATTCAGATCAGGATTCAGATACGGGTCATTATTCGCTGTGGATGTTCGTCTTACCTTACTTGACTGTTTCTACTTGATTTTGCATACGATAGATGCATCGAAATCATGTCTTAAATTTAAAAATTCATTTTTTTTGTCATGTTCAGCATACGCTTTTATTAATGAATAAGAAAGTGGTGGGAGTCGCGAATAGACCACGTTCCATACAATTAAATCGTTGACTTCCGCATTAATCAATTACGCGTACAATAAAAAAAATCATTTCGCATGTTCTTTTCGATTATAAAAGTTTTCCCTTTTCATATTGATAAATTTGAAAACAAATTTTAAATATTCAATAATTGATGATAATAATTAGTGTAAATCAATACAGGTACATATTTTTATCACGAATCATTCAGTTTCCACGAAATCTTTGGTGCTTCATCCCTCAAATGTCAGCCTCGAATTTCCATGCCAATCACCGATAACGCACCTATCATTTTACATTCATCGGATCCACAAAACTGAACGATGATCGCACGCTTCTTCCATCAAAATACGTCACCACCAAGCGTGTAAGAAAAATTTTCTATTTCCCGAGAAAAAAAAAAACCGCGCCCTGCACGAGACGACGGTAATACCATTCCATGCTCATGAAAAATGCGTCCTCGCGCCAGCAGATAAAACCATTTCTCATCACGCCTAATGGGTCCTCGTCGCCGTCGCGCCCTGTCCTCGCCCGCGTCAGCCCTTGCCGCGTTTCTTTTCCTCCCTTTCTTTTTTTTTTACTTTTTGATTCGCTCAGACGTACGAGTCGCGGAATGCCTGCGCACGCCGCGCACCTATATACGAACGAGGGCCTTTATGAATATTTCAGGAATTCCCGCGGCCCCGCATTTGACGCCCGCCCCTTCGCGTCATTTCTCTTGTCCCCCGCGCCTCCTCCTATGTTCCCCTCTTCTTTCGAGTCCGTACTCGTAAAGGGTTGAGTGCGAAGTTTATATTCTCCTCTCCATTACCCCCATACGAATGCTGGTACAAGGGGGACCACGAGACTTCCGAGGAGTTGTTCTTCCCCTCGCACCTTTGCTCTCGTTTACGTAATAAAAACTTTTTTTACGAATGAGAACTTGGCGGTCGCAGGGCTTGTACGTGCGTGCGGTATATCGTGTTATAGGCCCACGTTTCGGGATGGTGTTTTTTTTTTATCATGCCTTTCGCCGTTTGAACTCCTCGACTGGGACATAAAACCTAACTGTAAAGAGTTTGTTTTTTTGGCTCGATGCTCCGCGGCTGAAGTAAATACTCGTGGAATACGTCCCTACCCATGAAGGTGGGAAATGAATACATGAGAAAATTAAATTGTGGTCGGATGTATTGTTTATTTCGATGAATGTACGATAAAAAGCTTGATAATTCATTCGGATCGTTGGGAAAACAACTTTTTTGTCAAACGATTTCATTAATGGAGACAATAACAGACGCAATCTTTATTTTGCGGGCTCCATGTTACAGCACGAATTAAAGCGATTGATCCTGGCGATTGTATTAACGAATGAGCATCAGATTTAGGCAGAACAAAAAATGAGAATATAGCTATTTGAATTTAAACTGTTGCATAATCTTCTTTAAATTATCACGCGAGCCTCGAGAGGTTCTTTTTAGACAGTACTCACATAATATTATATGACAAGATCGAAATATCGAAACTAGAACACACCCAAGCGTCGTATACGTTGGACGACTGGACGACGAGTCAGTCTGCCCATTGTATAATTATGTTTAAATGGAAAATTTGTTACAGGAACATAAATTATGATACATTGGGGCAACAAAAGTGAGGATCCTTATCACGCTCCGGGCGTCTCAATTTCTTGTGCAAAAAGTATTTTCGCAACGAGATGACACGAGAGACAAGCATGTTTATAAAATCACAGCGCAAGTACCAAAGTAGACCAAAATTGTCTGGATCTGTCAGATTCCTTTTTCGAAATCAAAGAAACAATCGTAAGAAAAATCACATATCCACATAAATTAGAGCCCATTGCGATTGCGTCACGTTACAGTATCATCGCCCAGAAACCTGCGTCTCATCCTTCCTCCACACTTTGCGCGATAGAAACACACTCTCCCCCCGTTGCCGCCCATCGGCTCGTAAACCCACCGATTCAACCGGACGCCCCCGCGCAACGGCCCGACAAACGTCGCCAGCCCAACGAATTCTCATCCAAACTCTGCCCGTCCCTGTCCTCTCTTCCCTCCTCGCGCGCTCCTCCTCTCGTCCCGCGCGAGCGATGTGCGCCCCCGTTCGCGCCCGGCCGAAAGAATCCCCGGGCGCCCTATTTTTCTCTTCCGCTCGACTGCGGCCCCCGCCGTCTTTTTCCTCCTCTTCGCGCTTCGCGAGGCGCGCGGGGGGTAACAAACGCGGGCGAAAGTGCAGTTGGTTAAGTTCGGGCTTGAAAGGGCCGAGCGAACGGGTGAGCGGCACGGGTGAGCGGCTCGCGCGGCTGTTCTTTCAACCGCGGGGTGAGTCGGGGGGGGGGAATCAAAGGATGCGGTTCGGCTGATGAGCGATGGGTCCGGGGGACGGTTTTGTTTTGCAGGTTGCGGGAGTGTCGAGGAGGCTGGGTGGCGGAAGGGGAGGATTCGAGGGGGGGGTGGCACTTTTGAGGCTGAATTTTCCATACGCGTTGGAACCTTCTGTTCGTAAACAAAATGTGGAGGGTTGGCTTTTATTGTTTATTGACAATTTTATGAACAAAAAGAAGCTTTTTCCAGTTTTTGGCAATCAAAAGTATCAAATTTTTGTTACTTGCCTGATTTATAGCGAATACGGTTTCTTGTCATGTTTCATTTCTAATCGGAAGATCGACTGTAAAGTATTTTTTTTTTTTTTTTTTTTGAAATTACAGTAGATATTAGAAACAATAAATAATGATACCATGATCAATTCGATCAACAATAATGAAGGCTATATTGCGGAGCTGCCTCATGGTTGACTTTTATGTTTCAAACATGACTTGGTACAAAATAATTTTTTCATCAAAGTACATGGAAATCTTTTTGTGTGGTACAAAAAAATGTCATCGTAAAAATAATGTTTTTTCCACACCTGTAACAAAGCTGCAAGTTTGACATATAATATCTCGATAATGGCGCCACTAGAAAGTTTGAAATGTGTAAGATTGATAAATAGGTACGTGAAGCATCGATTACCAAAGTTAGAATCATTTCTACATTAAATACATTTACCCGAATCCAAGCTCCTTGAGACGATACTTCGGTAAAATTTTAGATCTTGGAGGTGAGCGAATGACAGGCACCCTCCAACCTCATTTTCATTTGCAAACTTTCCCTCTACCAAGTAATTGTACATGTTCTTCCGGCAAGAAACCTACAGTCAGCGCATCCGCTTCATTTTCTCGCGAAACGGAAAATCACGTGTTTATTCCAATGATTTTTTCCCCCGACCCCGTGCACCAGAATCCCCGAACGATCGCAGAATTCGCTCACACCCTCATCCGGACCACCGGAAAAATCATCCCGCCGTCCCGATTTCCCGCGCGCATCGCTCCTTCGTTCGTCGCGCCCGGGGACCCGTGCGTCGCCCCCCCTCCCCGCGAGCGGGGAAAGAAGAGCGATAAATCCAAAGCAAACCCGACAACGCGATTCCCGCGGAATCGTCTCTCGCGAGCAAACAGCTCCCACCGAAGTTTTTCCGAGGGCGGCTCGCGGGGCAAAGGGACGGGCGCGAAGGCGGGACACGGAAAAACACGCTTGTGCGTACACACCCACGCGGGGGGAATATACAGGATAACGTACTGGTTGCGGAACACAGTCGCGCGGTCCGAAGAAATAGACCACGCGCTAGCGAGGAGACCGGGGGGAGCTCGATGGATTGGGTTTCGAGTTCTCCGCCGTAGAAACTTCGTCCCCCCCCCGGTATGGACTGCGCGCGTACCGCTTCCCGCGAAACACACTCGGCATCCAGCGTCCGAGCAACGGGTCGCCGGGGCGTTCCCCACTCCTCGGCTTGCCCTGTTTCTCGATGCCCCGAGCTTTTTCCCTGCGACGCGTCCCCCCGGTAGCCTCGTTCTTCCACGATAGAGCTTCTTGTAAATTTGTTCTCTGCTGTCGCAACTTCTCAACTCTGTTGTCCCATTGGTGTTTTCTTTTTCTTTTTTTTTTTTCCATACACAGGCAAGATTGAAAAAGTTAATCAGATGGTGCACGTGGTTTGCACTCCAAATCGTCTCTGTTCATCACACGTGTCATCACAGGACGGAAAACATAGCCGGTTCATGGCACAATAATCCTCTCCAACTCTTTCTCGCAGTAGGTTTTCCGTCCCCGGGGGGCCTAGACTCATCTGCTAATTAATATTCTGCCTGTATTCAATAAGATGAATAGCCCCGGATCGTGCGATAAAATCTGTGTGAGGCAGCATCAGTGCTGTCGAGCATTAAAAATTGAAAAAAGCCGACAGCGTGCAAGAATTGCGATTCCTGTGAAACCGAATTTTTAAGATTCCACGCTGCATTAATAATACGCAAGCGAGGGCTGAAAAAAATTCCATCCTGCCCCCCCTTTAACGGATGAAGCACCATCTCATGAGCCCGAATCTCCCCTCTTCTCAAACGCATTCGAAAAGAAATCAAACAACATGGTCCATCCCCCGAACGCTCGTCCGCTCCGCACACTCTGCATCCTCCAACAACGATCTCCCTGCACGAGTACAAACGTCAAAGCCCTCACTCAACGCCCATAAGTATTTCTGCTCGCGCGCGCGCGACTCTAAACTCCCCGTCCCATTGCGAGCGCGTCCCATCGGCCGCCCCTTCTTCGCCGCGCGCGCAGTCCAAACTATACTCCCTTTTTTCGATGGGACGAGCCGTGTTTGCCGAGGGACCCGGTACACACGCACACGCGCGCACATCGTAGTGTATTTGCGCAGCGCGCGCTTCGCCCTTTTGGAGGAATGGAAATCGAACGGTGTGTAGAGGCACATGTGCGCGGGGGGAAGGGAGAGCGCAAAGGGGCATTAGATAATTAGAAGTGAGCGATCTGTTGGTTTTGTCCCGTGACGCGTCGCTGATGCTGCTATCTGTAGTAGCTTTTTGTGTGACGCGCGGGATGGAAATGGAGAAGAAAAAATAAAAAAGGTAGGCTGGGGATTGCTAGTGGCCGAGCAAAAATACTTTTCTTACAATTTTTCTTAAATTTTGCGTATTATTTATCACGAGTCGTAATTTTGAGAGGCCCAGCGGTGTAGATTCGGAAATATTGAAGTTTTACTATTGATCTTTTAACACGGAAGAGGTAGGAGAGCGCCTGATTTGAGGTAGAATTCTAAACGAAATAGTTCATAACTTTTAAACGCTTCTTATGATTATTTTGGAAAAACGGTATATTACGATTGATATTATGAGTAAACTAAATTCCAAGCCTCGAAAAGCCTGGCGGTACAGTTCTCGAGTTTTAGTATTCCAAAGTTGAAAACTTTTGTGCAGCTGCGTGAGGAAGAAAAGGACAGCTGTACAGTTAAAACAGCATAACCTATGCATATGCTATAGTGCAGTATGGCACGTGCTGTAGAGGGCTCGACTACTAGGGGTAAACGGTACAGTTATTGACACCTTCAGAGTGATTGACCCCCTGTGTAATTTGTGTATCCATATATACAAGCTCCATTTAAAAATACATGTGGCGGTCAATCACTATCGGGGGGTCAACAACTGTACCGTTTACCCCTACCTTGAGGTGGCTGTATCCCAAAATCCAAAGATTGTCAAAAAAGTTTTATCAATCAGATGCATGCCGTGCAATCTTTGTTATTTCTACTAAAATAAATATGTTTGGCTTTCCTATAGGAACATTTTCGCTGAAATTTCTACAAAGGTTGATTTAATTTTTCCGCTGCGAGGAAATTTTTTGATAAAATTCGACTTTCGTTTTCAAGTATATTTACAGCTCCGGCCAATGAAATTGCCATCACAGTAACGTTTAAAATGAAATGACAAACATTTTTTGTTGCATCGGTAAACCAAATTATTAATCATAGCAGTACGTGAGAAAAATCAAAAATGTCAATTTTTTGTATTTGTAATTTAAAATATCTCTTCAGTTCGCGGACACTGACCTCGTAAAATCAAAAAAAGTTTAAGTTTTTAGGAAAAAAAGCAACAAATTCTAATGTGAACAAAGATACCATCTGTTCGACACTTTCATATCACATATCACAAAGAGATTATGATAACCTCGAGCTCATCTATCGCACGTAATTGTACGTACACGTGCGATTGGCTAGCACGACGAGCTGAAGGAAGGGCCAAAGCAAGAGGGGAAACAGTAAAAAAGAAAGGGCCAGACAAGATGATGTTGATGGATGAGCGTGAGACTCAAGCAGAGAAGAGTGAAATGTGCAGGGAAAAGAATCTGATTGTAGAACGCGATGAGAGGGGGACTGCTTATCACGAGGTAATTGATTGGCCGATGTTCGAGGCTTCTTTTTTTCTTCCACGAGGTGCCACTGATGCGTCGGGCTTTTAAAACATCCAGAGATGGTAATCGTCATGAATGGAATGTACTTTGCATTGACTGTTGGTGGAAACTGAAGGGCCTCGCTGATATTTGTCTCCTAAAATCTAAAAGTTACAAAAAAAGTTATAATTTTTAGTCAAATAACATGTAATCATTGTCATTTTAATACATGACGTATGACACTGTCACGTGTAGGAGGTTACGTAGTATGTAATTTTTTTTTTTCTAATGTAATCCAATGTATCCTTTGATGCATCGAGTACATACAAAAAAGCACTCTTCGAAACTAAAATTTTTCAATCATCATCAGATTTTAATAAGCAAAAACATACTTTTTTCTCCTATCATATAGTTCAAAATTTACTTGTTAATATTGTTCAAGAAAGTCGTATTTATTGTTAATAATGCATGTTTATACTGGCTCGAAAAAACCGCTGCCAATAAATTAGCAAAATGCTTCCTCAAAAACTATTCTACTGCGTTTTTTTATACAGAAAAAAATTATGTAACGCTTCAGTATGATTCAAAATGAAAAAATTGGTTCACAATGTGCTTTATAAAGTGGAAGTATTCTGAAAAATAGGATTCGGATTTATTTACCTGTCTGGTACCAAAATAATGAAAAAAATATTTTGAAAAATTTTGAAAAAAAATGAAATAATTACATGGAATATTAAGTTAAAATGATACACATAGTATAATGAAAATTTTGCGAAAATATTATTGAATTAGCGTGCATGTTCCGAGTTACGGTTATTCAAAAAAATCGTAGTACGATAATAATGAAAATATGAGAAAATAGTGTATCAGAATGATTAACAATTGTGGAAATATATATTTTTATGATTTACAAGATATAATTATGTATAAGATTATATTATGATTTTTTTCAATGAAAAAAAAACAAAAAACTGTTTTTTTAGATTAAAAATATCGTTCCAAAAACATAAATGAGGAACACAACTGTATTTTTATTATTTAACTACTATAAGCATAATAAAATGAACATTTTTATCCCTTAATAATTAAAATCTGTAGATGGTTTTCTATATGACTGATTTTCCACACAAATCTTGGTATTCTAATGACACAAAAAAAAATATAACCAAGAGTGTTTTCAATTAAAAAAAAAAAAATACATATTTTAGTGAACTACACGATGGAACTATATAAAAAATCAAGTAAACGAAAAGACGTAGCAAAATGATAATGACCTTAATAAGGCCTAAAACTAATATTTCTTTTCGCTCCAATACGAGGATTATAAAATTGTTCATCAGTGAATCAAACTTATCTTGTAATTTTTTTAATGTATTGTCTTAACATCCTAAAATTACGTACAAATGTCACAGCAGTAAGTTAATAATTGAAATACACGCTGCAGATGCCTGGATGACTCAGGAAAACGAAATCATCATATCGTCACTGTAAGCCTAATGCAAACTCAATTATTTACCTGTACAAAGGTGTGTTAGCTTACTTGTTAGGATTCGTCATAAGTACTCTGACATGAAGTTTAAAAATCTAGTCATGAATCATCGCTTTAATAAATATGACGCTAACATTAACACGTAATATATTTTTAACTCGTTTTTGCCAAAATTTCTCCGATAATTAGGTAGGTTTCAACTAATCGAAAATTACAAATCATTTTCGTGTGCATGCACAAAAGTCATCAGATCACAAACAGAAATAGTAAAAATATCAAACTTAATCTCAAGAATTTGGAAATATCAAAACAATATTGTGATTTCATACAAAGACCAAGTAATCATTAATAATTTTGGAGATTTTAACAGAGTGTTTCAAGTAGATTTTCAGTAAAATTAGAAATATTCACTCCTGTTGCATTTGAAAATTCGAATAGTAACATTTCGACATACCGAAAAATGAAATACGTTCGAGCATCGG
>JAPYYV010004453.1:0-25308 GCA_030522625.1 Copidosoma aretas
CATTATATTTATTCACTTCTATAGTAACTTAGTCACGTAATTAAACTACGTAATTCAGTTACGTAACGAATTGTTCCATTTCATTACGTGATTAATATAAGTAATTTAGTGACGTAATTTAATTACGTAACCTACTTACGTAGACATTAGCAATAGGGTTATCACAATTATATTGACTGTAGAATACAGCTCAAATACTGTCAGGAAGTAAAGTACCATGTCGATTTAGGTGCTGTTTCTGTTTTACAACCGTCTCAAAGTCTGGCAATTGTTATTTTACAGTTTGCTCTTTGAATTTCATGTCTTCGGGATACGACAGCACGATTTTAACTAACATATTAACTATAAATACAATGCTTTTATACTCTAACATCGATTCACGACTGCGTATGCGTTGTTAAGAGAGAGAGAGAGGCTACAAACACAATGATTTGATTTTCTATTACTCAGTCTATGTTCAACCTTTTAAGAGTGATGATAATTACACACCACAAGCGAGGACGTGGTCTTTTAAACAGGGTTATGTATACTGTACAAGTAGAATTTTACATACCAGGCTATCAGTTCTGCGGTCCAGGTACTAAGCTTGAAAAACTCCCCGCTAGAGGTGACCCAGGAATAGATCCGTTTGACGAAGCTTGTAAGGAGTATATTATAGCTTATTCTTAGAACCAAGAAATTATTGAGGCTAGAAACTCACTCAATAAAGTTTTAGCTGAGAAAGCCTAAGGAAGATTGAAAGCTGGGGATTAAAATGTTAGCGAAAAGGTAGCGGCTCTAGCGATAATAGGTGCTATAAAGCTTAAAAGTAAATAAGGTATGCGTCTAAAGAGTATAAAAAAGAGACCGTATACTACTTTAAATACAGTAATAAGAGCTGGTTCGCGAGAAATAAATACTTAATGTAAAGATGTGCACGATGTGATTGGTTCTGTTTTAAAAGGTGCGCGTAGCGTGGTTAGAAAAGCAGGTGTATAACCCTACTAAATTACAGGAGCATTACCTTTGACACCCTTATTGGCTGGTTTGAGTGCAATTGGAGCACTAACAAATGAAGTAGCAGGAATATTACCAAGTAATAATGTTGCTAAGGCTGCTAAGCTGCATCTACAATAGAGTCAAAGACATAATGAAAAGATAGAGTCGACTGCCCTTAGAAAGGGTCTTCATCTTATTTCATAAAAGACTAAGTTGGGTGTGTATTCAAAGCCGTATGCTGGAAAATGTTTGACAAAAAATCTTGATGATGTAAAACTTCCTAATAGAGATTCAACTGACATGGATATACTTAAGTATTCTAAAATATTTAAAATTCATGATGTTCGCAGGTATTTATGTAACAATTTACCCACGAGTGGACCGCGATATCGTGAAACTGCGATAGTAAATCTTAATGATGAAGAAGGACCTGAAACTCCTTGGGTGGCATATCGAAAACGCGGTAATAATGACATTAACTTCGATACCTTTGGTAATCTGCAGCCGCATATAGATTTAATGTTGTACCTTGGAATTAGTAAGGTTAAGTACACTTATAAAATATATTAATACAATAATTCTTACAAATGCAGTCATTAATGTTTAAAATTCCTATCGCGAAGATTGTCAAAAAGTATATAAAGTAGTCTTGTTGTAAGAAATCTATCATCAGCTCTTTAACAGTTATGGAAGAAGCAATATTGACTCTGAGTCTGTCTGGTACTTTTTCTGTATTGGAAGCGCAGTATTTCCCACCTATTAAACTATCAGAGAAAAATTACTACTTTCTTGGCTTGGTAGTACTTCTAACATTTAATTTAATTCCGAATATTGATAAACAGAATAATATATTTTAGGTAGGTGATAAAGTAATTGTTTTAGCAACTGGCAGCTATGAAATTCGAGAGATTGTATGATTTTTAATCAACGCGTTTTAATCTAAGGATATACTTATGAATTAAAACTGAATAATAATATGCTACGAAGCGCCATTACGTGCAATCGTACCATTGATTTAAAACCCAAAGATTATATTGGAAACTTAGGCCTCACTAAATGAGTTCGTCAGGATAATGTCACCCTTAATTCAGAATAACCTGTAGCTTTTTTTAAGATAAATGCATTACGTATTAAGTGCATTATTACTAGTGGAGCGTACATAAATATTTATACAGTTTACAATTTACGAATCATTCCCAGCTGCTCCACCAGGATATAAAATTATCAAAGTCCCATCATAAATCCCTTATTTACTGCTTGTCAGACATACCATTGACCATATACAACTACGCATAGTTGATCAGAACGGTAATTCAGCTAATTTTCGCTAAAAGGTCATAATAGCAAGGTTGCATACAAAGCCTACTCTGTAATTAGGATCGTTTATAAAGATAAAAGTTACACAAGCAGCTCGACATGTCCTACACTGCTCAATCGACAGCAAACATTCGAATCGTCATCATGTCACCGGAGAAAAAATCTGAAGCGGGAAAATTTAACAAGTCAAATAATTCAATTTTTAAGAAGTCAAGGATTATAAATAAAAAGCCCTGGTGGAGACAAAATTGCATATTTTTATTCCTTTATTGAAATAAGCATGAAAGAGATTTCAGACATTTAGTCTTCTGTCAAGTGTGATAAGTCATTTGCGCAATATAAGATTCATGCTCATCAGTCTTACGCATCGTCAACCTATGGTAATAGTGATAAAATACGTATGTTAATTTAACATCAAGACCTATGTCTGATACCATCCGGTAGCTCTTTATACATTTAGAAGACATTAGTTAAAGCTGATGGTAGTGGAGTAACGACGAATACTGAACTAGTAAACAACGCCATCTGTCACCCATTCGAAGAAATAAGATAAGATGAATGCTATAGAGATAGATAGGTATCAGAATGTGGGTTTGACAACTCTCATAAAAAATTGGTTGACGCTAAGACTGGTCAAAATCTAATGATTGAGAATGAAGGCTGGCTTGATCTGAAACGGGAGGAGAAGGAGGCAAGTCTATCTGATAATAATGGTGATTTTGATGTATTAATCCCTCTTACAATGCTTTTGGGTTTCACTAAGGACTATGCTGATTTTTAGAATTCATATTATGGTAAAGATTGGGTGCCTCTATTAAATAAATATCAATTTTAGAATTATACTTCTCTGATCGTCATTGACTGCTCCAAGCAAAGTAAGTCGCTGAAACATATACAAAGAGTAGTGGTGAGGGTAAAATGGTCGGGGTAGAGTGGTGACGGTAGAGTGGTGTAATAAGGCTTTACAATTCTATGTATGACTTCGCTGATATTATTCGTTTTCCATCCATCATGGGAAAAAGGTTAGAGCAGTTGGAACAGTGAAAAAGAGGACATAAAACGATGACAAAAAGAGTAGAAAATATATTTTTAAAAGAAAGATAAGAAATCTATAGAGAAGAAAAATTTTATGAAAAAAAATTAAAATTGTTAAAATGGTAAAAGCTTAAAAAAATAGATTCTTTAAAAATATCTATTTATATGTTGCATAAGCCGACCATTAACAAATTTACCATAGATACCAAACATAAAAACTTTTTATCAAGGATGATTATGATGATGATAAAATATCTTGGTTAAAAAGTTTACAGAAAAGTTTTCGAGCAAGACTTCCGAGAATCAAGGTTATGAAAAATAAATTGAAAATAAACCATTACAGTGGCTTACATAGAGCCAAATATGCTCTACACTACGTTAAGCGTCTTATACACTACATTTTTTCAGTAGAGCTAATGAATTGGCAATAGATCTTTCTTTCATGGCAAGGTAGAAAAATTATGGTTATATCTTACACGTCACAGCCTGGTTGGGGCTCCCATAAATATAGAGAAGGGAAGAAGGGGTGAGGGTCAATTTTAATACCGCACGAATCACTGCAGCTCTCCCGTGGCTCGAAGTCTCTTCCGGCATAACCATAGCTGCAGCTAAAGCGACTTTTCCTGCTGTAGTTGGAGGGGCTCAAGACGTAAAGTGTGCATAAACATCTGGCGACTTGGTTTATTTAATGCGCGTACGCCCTCTCTCTCTCTCTCTCTATCTCTTGACTACCACTACAATATCCTTTGCAATTACTTGTCTGAAAAAACCTTTGCAACCTCCTCCTCTAATTGACTCTTTTGCCCTGCCTCGATAACATCCTCCGTGACGACTCATCTGTGAAAACCTATAGACCCTTTTCCTCTTGTTCGCTCTCTTATCCTGCCTTGATAACATCCTCCACAATGACTTGTCTGTTAAGACCTTTGCGACCTTCTCCTCTTATTCACTCTCTCGCCCCGCCTAGGCAACATTCTCCGCGATGACTCGTCTGTGAAAACCTTTGAAATAACCTCCTCTGATTCACTCTATTACCCTGCCTCGAGAACATTCTCCGTGATGACTCCTCCACAAAAACCTTTGCAACCGCATCCTCTCATTTGCTCTCTGGCCCGCCTCGACGACATCCTCCGCGATGACTCGTCTACAGAAACCTTCGCTACCGTCTATCAGCACTTAAGTCGACAAGGCCAGCGACTCGCATCATTCGATACCTGTATTCATAAGAGATACGGACCAAGCATAGTATTACTTGCATCAAGCATTTCACATAACGTGCTTATACTTGCGTTAGACAAGAAGGCTAGCGTTTTAAGTTATACATTCGAGAAAAAGCAATTGCATGCGCATCATTTTTCTGGAGATATGAGGTATGTCTTGAGTGAATTTAATCATAATCTGCCAGTATAAACCTTACGCTAGCATATTGTAATGCGTAAAAAAGGAGGCGAAAATGTTGGGTATCTTACCAAGCGTAGTACACAACGCGCTGATGCTGGCCTCTGCAAAGTATATCTCTCGCTTCAAAAAAAAAAAACACATTTGTGTAAGCAGGCATGGTGGTGGCCCTGATGTGCCTGAGAAAAAATTGCGTCTCTTATGTATATATGTATACATGTAGTATACATAAGTACAGTGTATGCATCATATGTATAGGTACAACTTTTTTCATACGTATTATACAGTCTAATAAGTGGTGGTTATGGTGGAGGTAAAGCTATAAAGGCAAATACTGGGCTTCGATAACATCATTCGCTATTTAGCTATCGTGGATAAAGGTCAGCAGAGGAAAAAATGGCGTCTTTTACGTGTAGAAATATATCTATTTGCATAATCATCGATATGGGGAAGAGGAGGGAGGTGACTTTTAATACTGCACGAATCACTTCAGTTCGCGCGCAGCACGGAGTCATTTGCAGCTTTACGGGAGCTGCAGCTTATTTTGCTATTACAGCTGTAGTTGGGCTCCAGACGTGAAGTGTGCTCATACTTGGATAACATATAGCCCACGAGCCACCCTATTTTACCTATTATTATCTTACATTACAAGAGTGAAGAATCGTCGTTTTTGCAGGGTTGGTGATCCACAGGATGACCATGACTATAGAAAAAGTTTCTAAGGCTTGGAAAAATCTATGAACCCCGACATAACAGAGCAATTATTAACGAAAAATCAGTTATCTAAAAAGGAAAATGTGGCGGTAAACGTACTCATAGGAGACTACGATAGCTGCACTTCTACTGCTGTTCGTCGAAAATCAACTAACCAGATAAGCAAGTGGTCAGATTGGAACCACACTGTACAAAATTTAAATACTTATTTTTATGCCTTATAGTCACCATGAAACCCTATGAACTACTTTTCCCAGAACTTCAGTGTAGCCGACTGGTCAGACAAGAGTAATGTACCTAAAGTAGAGTCTGCCATTAGACCTGTGGTACTACATGCATTTGGAGATCATACTGCTTGTCAAGAAGAGTGGCGTTATGAAAATTTTAAAGGAGGGACATACATACACAAAAATTTACCAAGCAGTGTACCTCTGACAAAGCTGGGTATGGAATAAAAAAGTTGCTGTATTTCTTTGATTGCCATGAATTAAACTCTATAAAAACTTCTTGGTGTGGTTCCACAAAACGTAATGGGTCTGTTAACAGCTTAATATGTATAACAAATCCATGATCAAATAGAAAGCACTAAAGTTATTCAGAATCATTTAGTTTTAGAAAAGGTGCTGCAGTCTGTCAAAAAATTTGTGAGGCCAGTATTATGTTACTATGCTAAATAGTATCGGCCTTGATTCAGGTTACTGTTCCCTTTATTATTATTTGTTAAAAATCAACTTGGTTTTATTTTATTATTTATTTTTACTAAGCTCAAAATAAAACCGTGCGTTTTCAAGAAAAGCAAGCTAAATAAAAGTCACAAGGAGCAGTCTGAACAAAAAAAACCCATAAGAACTAAGAAAAAATCATTTTTCATTTTAACATTGAATTCTGAAATATCTAGCAAATTAAATAAAATTTTAAGTAGCTTGAAAAGTTCTATTGAAACAAACAAAAGTAGTTACGTTCAAAGAAATCGTGATTTTAATCGAAGGACTGACTTTAACATTTGGTTCATAAATCAGAGATATAATTAAGCTCATAAGAGTTAGTTCATGTAATTGGCTTTATGGTAAAGGATCCTTTGAATATCGATAAGAGTAAGAGAATCAAAAGAAAGACGATAGGGAGGAAAGTCATGGTCAACCATATGGATGATGTTTATCACAAGCTAATAATAAATGTAACCGAACCAAGAGAAATTTTAGAAAACATTAGAGAGGTTGTAAGAATTAAAAATAACGTGATTCACATGACTCTTACAAAGAAGCTTTACAAACTACAAATGAAAAAGAGTGAAAGTATGGCGGAATTTCGTCGCAAGTTCGATGATATGATACGAAAATATGACTGTAGTAGTGTAGCGACTCCTCTAATAGATATTTAGAACCGTTCCACCATCCTTCAAGCTGTTAGTAATTCAATGCCAGAGTATCTTATTTAAACAATCGAATCGAAGAGAGATAAGATTAGGAGAAATAAGAGACATTTTGTCACAGCGTAAAGCGCAAAAGAGAGCAAATCAATCAAAGAGTGAAGAGAATAAAGTGTATTCAACCACCTCTTAGCAGGTAAATAGGCCTAGAAGTGATACTCACAATGATCCAAACACTCGTTGCCACCCCTGTGGCGAGTTTGTACATTAGAGAAATCGATGCCACATCGAAAAAGGAAAGAGAAAGTGTTTCGCTTGCAATAAGATTTATGAGGTAGAGCACATATGCGAAGCATTCAGACGTATGAGGTATAAAAATGATAAATCTAATAATTTTAATAATAATAAAGGCAGTGGTAGAGGTGTGCAGGAGAGAAGGAATAGGGGGAGGTAATTTTAATAATAATAATAGAGGAACATTAGGCGGTAGCTCTAGAGGTATAGTAAGTAATTCAAGAGATAGGGTTACTGAAAAATGAAGAGCAGGATATGACGAAAATAATTCACTATCAAAAGTAGCACTAACAGTAGCACAAGCAGCACTGGCAGCTGAATACAAGAAGACACAAAACTTAGGTGATGACTTAGAAGTAATAGATAACAAAAATAATGTAACATTTTTAGTGGATTAAGGAGCGAAAGAGCACATTGTAAATAAAAAATTATTTCTAAGTAATTTCAAAGACTGCTCGAATGCCATTATCAAGAGTGCGAATAAAAATAAATCGGCAGATATTGCGATCGATGGTATAGAAGTTCTGTATTTAACGAGAAAATATGATAAGATAAAATTAACAAACGTATTGGCTGCAAAAAACATATCAGAAAATTTTATATCTTTGAGATGCTTTGCAGACCTTATCTTAGGCATGTCCTTAGACAATGAAAAATTTAAAGCATTTGATAAAATATCAAAAGAGATTTACTTGTCAGAACATTATGAGAAACCAGATTGGAGAATAAATTTTTCAGTAAAATATAAAGACAACAGAAGTTCTAAATATACTGCATATACATGCCGTGCAGAGAATATTTCAGAGTCCAATTTTACAAAGCAATCTCAGAAAGTATCGAAATTGATCAAAATAAAAGAGACGGAGGGAGTAGATGAGAAAAATTTAAACGTTGCGATACAATCAGAGATTGGGAGGGAAAAAGAGGAGAATAGAATCATACAAGCGCAAGGGCTGACAGATTTGAACTTTGATACGCAAACGACAAATAGAAAAATATAGGATCTAGACTCTATTGATAACATAGAAAAGGTTGACAAAATTAAAATGATAGAGTTAGATCCAGAAAAAAACAAGCTAGAAAAACTGGACCAAGGTATGCGTTGGCATATTAGACTGGGACACTTTATTTACAATACTTGAAATGTTTAAAGATTTCGAACGAGTACTTTACTTTAATAATGCTACTTTTAACGACAATCTCTCAGATTGCAAAACTTGTAAATTATCAAAGATGAAAAAATTACCGCAATAAAAGACGAAAACATTAGCCGATAGGCCACTTGATACTATACACACAGACATCATGGGAAAAACTATTCTATCCCCGTTTTGTGGTAGCTTTAATTAAATTATAGTTTCTATTGATGATTATTCAAGATTTGCACAAGTTTATTCAATTAAAAAGAATCAATAAATCTATTGAACAAAAAACAAGAGCACTCTTAATAGATTCTGGTTTACCTTAATCCATCTGGGCATTAGCAATAGAGGCAGCGGTGAACGATTATAATAGAACCCCTTATAAAACGATTAATTTGACACCCCGAAAAGTAAATCAAATCCATGAGTAAAGTTTCATTTATCCAAAATAAGGAAATTTGGTCGTACAGCTTACACACATTAAAATGAAACAGAATCAAGATTCTATAAAATAGCGATCAGGACAATTTTAGTTGCATATTCAAATACTGGTTATATTTTATAGGAACCTTTCACAAATAAGTTCTTGGCCTTAAGAAATGTTACGTTTAATGAAAAACTAGCGTACAAAGATATTTACAAAACAAATAAATTATATATGGATACCGATTCGAGATAACAATTGAATGAAGAAAACTAAAAAACAATGTATACAAAAGATTTAAGAAAATATGCAGCAAGAGATTACACATTAAAAAAATACTAATGTTTGATATTAACTTGAAGAAGCACCCAAGGGAAGTAGACCTTAAAAATTAGAATTAAAAGAAGAGAAAAATCAAACTGAATCTGAAGATAAGAGAATAAAAAAATCTTCGAGACCACAGAAACTTACAAGAGATGATATATTTGTTTATTTTACTAATTATAACAAGGGAAAGATATTTAAAGTTAACTCAGAAGAGAGACATATATTGTTGGCTTAGGTGAATGAAGATCCAAGAAGTTACAAAGTGGCAGTGCAAAGTAGAAACAAGAGTCATTGAGGAAAAGCAATAGAAGAAGAAAAGCTATCCTCAGAAAAGAATCGAGTCTTTAAAGTAGTGAATAGACCAAAGAGTACTAACATACTAGACTTAAGATTGATATTCTCAAAAAATATTTCAAAGCAGGGAAGAGTTGTTTACAAAGCTAGACTTGTAGTAAGAGGATACCAAAATTATAAAGAGTATAAGATTAGAAATATTTATGCTCACGTTTCGACACTATCACTGGTCCGATTTTGTCTGTCAATAATCAATGAAGAGAACTTTGAAGCTAGACAATCAGATGTTAAGACTGCCTTTTTAAATAGTCAATTAATAATACTGGTTTATATGGAGATACGAGAAGGCTACGAGTACAGTCAAGAAGCGGAAGACAGAAAAGTATGGATACTAAGAAAAGCATTATATGGCTTACCCGTATATCCCAAAAGATGATACAAGAAATTTAACGAGAAAGTGTTAAAATTAGGCCTGGAAAATGATATACACGAGCCAAGTTCATTTATCTGGAAAACGGGGGTAGAATAGTATATATCATATCATACGTAGATGATTTGATAACTGCAGGTAATGATGGACAGAAAATGAATCAAATAATAAGTCACTTGAAAAATGTCTTTGGAATATAAAAGCTGGGAGAACTAGAAAATATCCTTGGTGTGAAAATCAAAAGAGATCCAATAAAGGGGAAAATGACTATGACACAACAAGAGTACGTTGAGAAAATATTAAAGAGATTTATAACGGAAAAGTGTAACACAGAAGAGACACCTATGGTAACGTGACAGGTGAAAAAGAGAACACTGAAAGGAAAAGAGAATACACAAGAGCTGCTAAAACTTAATACATTGACAACTGCACCTTACAGAGAAGCAGTAGGTTGTTCAATGTACCTTTCAAGTACCACGAGACCAGATATAGTCCATTCGGTAAATTGCCCGGCTAGGCAGCAGCAGACACCAACAAAAAATTACTGGCAAGATGTAAAGAGAATCATTCGTTATTTGAGAGGTACAAAAGAGTAAGGTTGGACATTTACAGCTAAAGGACAAGAGATGGAAGTTTAGACAGATTTAAGCTAGAGAGATTTGAAGGATTTATTCTTTACAGGTGGCTACGTGATCAAACTCTTCGGAGGCACAGTCACATGGGGAAGTTAAAAACAGTCTTATCCATCCTTGTCAACTTGCCAAGCGGAGTATTTCGCCATAAGTTATGCCAGTAAAGAGATAATAGCCTTAGACAAGCATATAAAAAATATATAAGGCAAATCAACTTACCCAGTAGAAGTGTGGTGTGACAACAAAGCTGCTGTAAAATGTTTACAAATAAAAGGTAGCTATAGATTAAAAGATTTTGACTACGAAGTTTAAGAGATAAAAGAGAGAATAAATGAAAGAGTAAAAACTAGTAAAAAATCTCCAATGACCGATTCCCATGGAGACTCTATGACATACTGTGTAGCCAAAGGGAAAGTAGAAGTTTATTGGGTTTTAACAAATGGAAATATCGCAGATATTATGACAAAACCTCGACTGACACCTTCCCATATAAAATTAGAAGTTAAAGTGTTGAGATAATAAAGAGAAAAAAGTTAGTGAAAGAGAAGTACGAGAGGGTTGAAATTTATAACATATGTTTTCCGTTCCATTCTGTTTGCAGACGCTAACAATGATAAGTAGGTAGAAAACAGGTAGTAGAAGCAGATTAGCGAAGATAAAGAGAGGAATTAATCTGATCTTCAAGAAACTCCGTGTCATTTTTTATTGACTCTTTATTTATATTTAAAAGTAAAGCTACGTGTTTAATTTATCATCTTCTTTACGTCTTTTATAAGTTTATTTACTTACATAATTTTGTATTCATTCATACTGGAGTGTTAAATATGTCCCTTTAAAGGTTTACAAATGTATAAGTTTAATTTAAAAGTACACTAAAACAGCGGGAGTGTTGTAAACGAGGCTTTAGGTGTAAAGGTGGCGCAACAGCACGGTTGCCTGATAGATGAGGGTGGCAGGCGCGCGGGGACTTCTGAGCAGTAGTGGATGTACAGCTAGTGCTCTATACACATAACCTTGGTGTACTGCCACGAGAATCCTACGAGGATGAATACAAGAGTTGTATGCAGAAGAGTGTCTCGAGCTTTGATTCTCAATAAAGAAGAGTTGATTGTGTCTTACAGCATCAATATACAAAGTCTATTGAGTGACAAAGTCCAATACCACTTCCAAGTTCATTCAAACTATTAATATGTAACTGAGGCTAAGTAAGAGCTTATATTCGTTATTGTTGGTTACTAAACAGGTTCCTATATCTGGCTTTGTTGTTGGTTGCTGGTACTTGGAGGTGGTGATAGTTGCAGTATCTGCTGATAGGCTTTATCTTACAACTGTTTATTTTATATAGGTTGATTGCGTAAGTAATAATAACTTATTTAATTTGCTTTGTGTCTATCTACGACACTAATCATTATTCTGGGGTTTTTCTGTATCAGGAGTGAGGTAAATTTGTATGAGTCTGTGTGGATTTTGGAAGATGTTTCTTTTTTGGAGAAGATAGGTAAGTTAGATTTGGTGGGCGTTTACCCATAGATATTTAGTAGTACCTTAAAAAGATCCGTGTTCGACTTTTTTCTGCTATGGGATGGATTTTTTTGTTCTAGGGTAGTAATGTTTTTGGTGAACTAACGATCCATTGCGTCATCGTCCGGCGAGTAATTAAAGAGTGATCTTCTATTTATCACAGCATTTATTTCCTGCCGTAATGACTCTGTCATTTGATAACGATGGGGTCTGCTGCTCTTGTAGTAAGACTGGTCGATTATTTTCTGCCGTGTTTCGATTTGTGGTTGCTGTATGTCTTTCGTGATAACACACACGCACATCTGTTGAGGATGCTCTGACTGCTTTTACCGTACTCAATCACTACTTTCTTCAAAAGTATTTTTATTGTTATTCATTTTTTGCGTATACGTATATTGGATCACGTGTAAATGCTTGTTTTCTCATTTGTTCTCAGTCTCGATTAAAATATAAATTATAAATTTTTTTTCCAGAACCTTCAGAGATTTTGGTTTTTTTGGTAACTCTTCAATCTTGTTCTGGTAAATTAATGTCCGATTGTATTATTTCTTCTATAAGTAAAAAAATGTCGGTTTTTGAGGTTAAACTATGGTTAATATCCCCCTTTATCGTTTATTTTTAAAGTTACACTTCCATAGGGGCGTTATGCAGGGGGTAGATCAACGATTTTAACATTTGCTCTCGCTCGAAAATGTATAACGGAGGTGAAAATCGAAATGTGTAACAAAAGTAGATTCATTGGATACTAGAAGTAAATTGAAATTCCTATTTTCCCCATCTCTAAAATGTGTAACGAAACTAAATTGTAATTCTTCAAGTCCTGAAAAAAACGAAAAAAAAAAAATATTTTCCACAAGGTTTAAACTCATGACCTTCTGCACTTCAGCCATGCACCGTATCGATCTTGCCCCTAGCTATCCCTTTCAGCCGGCTACTTGAACTGCCTCTCATACTGTAGTTCATAACTTAATATTAATTAAAAACTTATATTTACTGTTTACTAATTGATTTGTTTTTGAAATATTCATAACGAATTACTTGTATAATTTATTTAATTAAATAATTATTTTTGAAACTCTAGAGGCAAAGTTTTTTTTTATTTTACTGTACGTACAAGCATGAAAAAAAAGAGAGAGAGCTATACCTAATTTTGTATTATTGGGTAATTATTGCAAGGTTTTATGGATAAATTATTTGATTTTTATTGCGTCTTATTTTTTCTAAATTTATAAAGTGACGCAATATGAGTGAATAGACTGACCGTTCCAGTCTCACCGTTCGTCTGGATATTTCGCCACATACATACTTATACAGTCAATGTATAGTGCACTATGTATTTTGTGTGCCTAGTGTGTTTGTGTTAACGTCTTGACAATCGTACATACGTGTGGATCTCCACGGAAATATGTGTGAGTGTGCGCGCATGTGTGTGTACTTAATACATACATGTAAAGACTTGTTATAATTTTTATTTGAATACAGTAAACAACTACCAAAAAGTGTTTGCATGCTTAGCAGATCGATACAGATGCCAATTATTTATCCAACGGGTTGTTATTATGACTTAACCTCAAACTATTTGGAAATACGCGATATCAAAAATAACATTTCGGGTTTTGTAAAGGAAAAAAAAATTATCGCAAGAAATGAATAGAAAGGGATTGGTAATATAAAAAAAAAAAAACTTTATTTCCAGTGTTTTGGATGTATCTGCATCGAAATATTATGAAAAAATTTTGGAAAAAATTGCACGTTTAGGAAAACATGACAAGTATGCGTAAATAATTATTTTCGGTTTTGTGCACACATATCCTCGAAATATTCGAAAATAAGAAATATCTTGAACAGAAAGCCAGATAGGCTAAAAATAACTATTTTTATGGGTGCCCTAAAGGGTAAAGAAATATATAGTCGAACAAATTGAGCGGTTTTAGTCAGCGTTACGCCATAACCTTAATTCTCCCCATTTCAGGTATTTCTTAGTAGAAAAAAGATAAAAAAATTTTGACAAGAATCACGACACATTTAAAATATGAGTATGAACAAGTAGAAATTATTCTAAAAAAATTGTATGACGGCATAACATTTAAAAACAGAAAATACGATGTATATCGACAATTAAACAAAATAAGTTGAAAATAACAATTTTTACTATTCGATGCAGACATGTGTACGTTATTTAAAAAGATTTAAAAAAATTTTTTAATCAACATAATTTTTTTAAAAAAAATATTTTTAACTTGATTTTGTATTAGAATAAGTTTTGTGCATCTCATGTATAGATTTCTTCATTCGTCATGCTACTTACGCACACAACTCTAATCCCCTAACTATTACTTGCTCGCTCTCGCTCTCTCTCAATACATTTGTACTAATTTAATAACCCTTAAGGTTCTTACTTCTGCAGTGTGTCACACGTGACGCCCCTAATTGTTTCTTTATTTGTAAATAGGGTAGATTTTTAAAGTAAGCTCTATTCACTGAGATAAAAATCCAATCCATCAACGTACAACACTGTACAAGCACTCTACACAATATGCAGCCACTATATTATAAAGTTATATTGATCTAAGTTATCGAGTACGTGTGTAGAATTGTCCCGTATAGGACCGGACCGTTGCGTGTTTGTAGCGTATTTTTTATAAAAAATATGTTTATCATCTATTTTGTATTTGAATACATAATATAGCATGGGATTTTCAAACTTCAACCCTGTTTAATTTTTTTGACCACTTTAAGTATTTTTTCTGAGTTTTTAAATGACATTAATAAATGACGTATCACTTACACATTATTTAGAGATTTTTTCCAGCTCAAAATAAGCAAGTTGAAAAAATTTTATATATTTGATTTTTGTTCTTCGAACGCTTCGAAGGCAAAAATCGAACTTTTTCAACCTGCTTATTTTGAGCTGGAAAAAAAAATAAATCAAGTCCAAGTGATCCGTAATTTATTGGTTTATTTCAAAATCCAGAAAAAATACTTTGGTCAAAAGTGGTCAAAAAAATCAATCAAGGTTGAAGTTTGAAAATCCTATGCTATTTAAATGGGAAATAAAATTGCGTCTCGGGGCACGTGTTAATCCCAAAATTGTTAATCCCAACATATATATATTGTGGGTGTTATATACGGGACTGAAAATGAGTGTGTGAGCGTATGTCGCAGGTTCAAGCGCCAAATTAGAGATGTTATCAGCGTAGGAAGTTGTTTTGGAATAATCAAAAGATTCGATGAAAGCGGGCAGTCTCTTAGTAGCCAACCTGGCCGCACGTCGTGACATGGCTATACTCTGTACTTCTCCTATCCACAGACTATATTGTTTAAAACTGTTTATTTATTAAATGAATGAATATTTAAGAAGTACAACTTTACAGTTGGGTGCCATGCACCCACTGACCATTTTTTTTTAAGTAAAGATAACTGGGGTGATTTGTAAGGAAGGTGATTAGGGGACTATACCTAGGTAACTGCTTAATTAAATTACATCTGCATAATACATTTTGTTGCTAATTAATGTAAAGAATGAAGATCAAAGTGTTTAATAGTCTTTCGTAATCTTAATTTTCGCGTTCTACACTTTCTCTGAAATCCACTAATTTTATTTCCATAAAGTTAGGATTAACACATACCTTAAATATGTAAATGTTTCTTCTTCATTTTATAAATCATTTAATTATTTATCTAATTTTGTTTTTTTTTATTAATATTCTTTTTTTGTAACAATGATTAAATCTTTTGTATGTGTATAAAAAATTATATGTCCACATTTTGTATGCAACTATCGATATTACAGTATTATGTATTTTTTAATTAATTCTCTTTTGCGGTACTATGACTACATTTTTTTACATTCTGCCATTGTATGTTTGACATTCTTTTTTTATATAATTCGCTCAGTCTTTACTATTATTGCATGTAAACGATAATTATGTAAACTTCAACAAGATTTAAGGGTTGTCAAATACAAACTCATACATCGTCCAATAATTCAATTGGCCCGCATGTTGAGTGTGAAGCTATTGTGATGTTTTTATTTAGTTTAATGTCATTTATATGAAATTTATCATCATCAATATTATTTTCCTGTGGTTGTTGCGTGTGTTAAGGAGGCTTGAGCACCTCACCGTACCTATTACATGAATATTTGGGCGCATATCACAAAGTTGCGTTCAACTTGCCAGTACTCAAAAGTATTCAACAGACGAGGCCTAAAAAATTCACAGACGTTCCTAAGACTGTCTAGTTTCTCACAGTTTTTGTCGAAAGTTTCAGAATTACGCGGGTTTCTAAAAAAAAATCATAACCTACAAAGCAAAACTTAAATTCACAAAAGTGTGTTATAAATTTTTGAAAACCTAACGTTTTTGAATACTACATTATGCATTTACCTCCCAAGAGGGTGTGTACAAAATTTTAGATGAAAATAATGAAAAGAAAAAATTTGAAAAGCAATTTAGTGAGAAAACTTTGGGCCCCGCTGCACTGCAGCACGTATTTGAGCTGGTTTTTTTTTACAAAATCGTTAATAACTCGAAAAAATGGTCGGTTACCTTGAGGCCCTAAAGTGCTATTCTGTTTAGCATTGCACAGGCTTTTATGCTATGTATTGCTTATTACATGACACTTTGATATACTGTTTATTTTTAACAAAGAATGTGAGATAATTCACTACTTATGGGAAACGACACGAAAATAATTATTTTTTCATGTTTTTAGTTAAAAGTAAACAGTATACCAAAGTGTCGCGTAGCAAGCGACACACAGCATCAAAGCTTGTGCAATCCTGAACAGATTAGTGTCGCGTAGCAAGCGACACACAGCATCAAAGCTTGTGCAATCCTGAACAGATTATTACTTTAGGACCCTTAGGAAACCGACAATTTTTTTGAGTTAACGATTTTGTAAAAAAAAAACCAGCCCAACCACGTGCTGCAGCGCAGCGCGGCACAAAGTTTTCTCACTACATTGCTTTTTAAATTTTTTCTTTTAAGTATTTTGATCTGAGATTTTGTACATACCTTCTTGGGAGGTTAATGCATAATGCAGTATTCAAAAACTTTAGGTTTTCGAAAATTTATAACACACTTTTGTGAATTTAAGTTTGGCTTTGTAGGTTATGATTTTTTTTTGAGAAACCCACGTAATTCAGAAACTTTCGAAAAAACTGTAAAAAACTAGACAGTCTGAGAAATATCTGTGAATTTTTTAGGCCTGATCTGTTAAGTACTTTTTGAGTGCTGGCGAGTTAAACGCAACTTTGTGATATGCGCCCAAATATTCATGTAATAGGTACGGTGAGGCACTGGTTAGAATGCAAGTCTTCATTAAGTTGTCAACATTAGTGATTTCGTCATCTCTCTTTAATTTTAGATCGTGGCTTTTATAGTCGATCTTTATGATTCTGTAAGGGCCTGCGTATTGTGGATTGTAGTTTTCTTTCAATGCTCTATGGAGGACAATAACGTATTCTCCTTACATAATCAGTTTTGTGTTTAACTTCCTATCGCAATAGTATTAAGACCAATATTTATTTAGTATTACCGCTTTTCTCGTCTGCTCGGTTGGTTTTGGGCCATTATTTGCGCTGCTCTACAGTTTACATTGTTGTCGATCTGTAATAGCATCTGGTTCCCAAGCATATATCTTTAACCCATATTCTCCAGTAAAATCTCTGCAGCTGACATCAAGCCCTACCTTTGTTTGAGAGTTAGCCACCAGGTTACTAGGCCCCTTGGCTGCACTCTTCGTCTCTCTTACTCTTGCTCTCGTTGCTGGATACTTTTGTTGCTAGGAACTTCTTCTCTGTATTCTTAATTTTTTTTATCCCTCTCTCTTTTTTAACTGCTCCCTATGCTAAGCTGGCTAAGGCTAGTTGCTAGCCCCAAGGGTTCGTTATGTCTGACCGATCTTTTACTATATCGTTTAATGGTGGTATATGCTCGTCACAATATGCTATGGTAACTTTTGTCGAGCTATCCTCTTGTTTAGGTGTATTGGAGAATTTCGGGGGTTTTCTGCGTAGTGTGTCTAGTTGGTGTTTACGTGTTTTCCTTAGTGTTTCTTGTAGTCTAGATTATATTACTAATAGTGTGCTTGCAGCGTCTACGCCTTTCATCACACTCTGTCCTTGCGTGTGTATGCAAATCGATCTTTAATTGGTCCTTGTGATAGAATTTCTTCGTCACTGTCACTTACAGCTATTTGCTGCTTATTTCGACATATAATATTTGTTACTCTTGTGTATTTTAATATAGCATCCCAAGTGAGAGCTAGTATTGTATGATAATGTGCAGGATCTAGTTCATGAGCTGCAAAACAATTTGCTTGGAAACTTTTGAATATTTCTGCAATAATCAAAATGTATCTTTTGGATACACGCCTGCATACTGCCTAATTATATTGATGGTAAAGGTTCTGCAAAAATTTTAAGTAATAATACTTTTTATTAGATATATTGATTTTGTACAAGCCGCTGTAAAAGTTTTGTCTTTGAGGGTATGTTACCATCTTTGAGCTTTTCAAAAGAGCTGATATAATATAATACGCCACATGGTTTGAGGAATCGATAATAGTAATTACTGTCAGTTCCTTCAATATACTAAGTAGATATAATATAATTCTCTGAGTTTGCAGCAAAAGATGCACTCGACCAGGAAAGCATGTGGCAAGCTTTTTTTATAAATAAGTGAGGATCATACCCACGCAAGTTATGAAATATAACTTAATCATTTCTAGGCTATTAATGAGTAATGTTTTATTAGGTATGTTTAGGATCTTGAACTATAACAAGAATTAAAAGATTTATTTAGATACAAATAAGTGTTGTAGTAAGAGATAAAAATATTTTTTTTCGCATAATTACAATGATCTCTCGCTTAACATCGCTTAAGTAAGTAGATTTGCTATCTATATGACCCGAAGTGGGATTTTAAAATTCAACTTGTTTTATAAGAGTTTGATTCATTATCGTCAACTAATTTTTCGAAATTTGTTCAAATGGAAAGCGAAAAAATAAAGATTTTTCACAATCCATGTAGCCGGCTTTTCCTCATCTTCCTTACACTTTCATTAGGTTTTATACATTGATCCACAGTCGTCATGTTTGTGTTCTTTCTATGTTTGCTCTCGTAGTGGCTATTTTTTTGTAACTTTGTCGGTTTTTAAAGATTTTATGGTAAGCAGTAACGTAGATATCGGCAATATTTTCAGTAATTATAGTGGCATTATCGATGCTGCTGGTAGTAGCAGCGGTGGTAATAGTGGTGGTTGCATAAATATTTCATTATATAGCTCTCGAGCGGTAAATTTATTCAGTCTAACGATTCCGAAAATGATGACTATAAATTATATGTAACCAGGTTTCTGTAAAGACATAAATAAAATAAAAAAATGTTTTTCTTGATCAACATTAAAGGATAGTAATGGCCATAAACAGCCCATTTTAAAATAGTTAAAATACATATAATAACCTAGAAATAGAGAGAACACTAAAGTTAAAAGAATAAAATATATGTTTTGAAAGCAAAAGTGCCAATCGACTATGTTGTGAAATATGAAGTACACGAAGTATATATAAAGATTCCTGATTTACGTTAAAATTTATATTTAAAATCCTTAAGTAAATTTTTCACTTATGCGCAATTTAGATACTCGATTAAGTGTTACTTCGAGATTTTTAAATGTACATGTTACTGTGCGCTAAGATGTTTTTTTTTTTTATACTCGACGTACTGCGTGTTCCACTATAAAATAAAATCCTACTTATGCTTTTAAAAGGTATACATTTTACCGTAGATAAATTCAACACATCAGAAAAAATTTATTTGCAAAACTTGGCATATCATATATATATATACATATATCGTAATATGCATGAAATTCACTCTAAGTATTATTAAATTTAGTTTCTTTTTTTTTTAATTTGTATTTTCTAAAATCTTATTTTTGCACTTCTGACAATGACTCATGACCTTATCAAAGTTTATTAACAAATTATTGTGACCAATCATTATTTTATTCTACTTGTTTACAAACTCTTACCCGTTTGCTTATAAAGAACGAATACATAACTTTGCATAGTAAAAATTAAAAAAAAATTATTTTCTCATGACGAAAGTCATTGTGAAAGAAGCAAAATAGGCTTTGAAGGACTGCCAACGTGACTTTTAAATTTAACATGATTGTAATTGATCATACTTTGGATTGATTTACGAGAAAAAAGAGTTTTTTGAGCTATAATAACGAATACGACTGGTTGAAAGTTATATAATACACATTTTTAATTGCATAAGGCTACAAAATATCAAGTGTTCATCTAAAAATTAGGAATTCACCAGTGATCTGGCATCGTTTGAATGAGGTGAGCAACTCTCTTGTATTTTCCATTACCTTAAATATCAAATGTACTTAATTATAAAAAGAAAATTATTCTACTTGACTGTGTTGTAGCTTTCACTGTCAATATTTCTGCGGAAAATTGTAGTGTCTTGGAAGTGGACAACTTTGTTTCGGAATGCAATTTCTTTGACTTCCTGGGCTTTTAGAGCTACTCTGCCCAGTGCAGATTATGCTTCTTAATTTTTAATACGAGCGACTTCTTGACTATCTCGAGGGTTAGGTAGTAATCAAAGCTCATACATTTATAATGTCGATTGAGGTAAAAAAGGGAAGGGGACGAAAAAAATAGGGCATAAGTATCACTTTGAGTAAGTTAATTTTGTTTAGATTAAAAATAGAGATGGCTCTACATTTGAAAATTAACTGCTTACGAACATCTATGACTCATGTGTGTCCCTTATTTAGTCGTTGCAATGCATAACGATGAATGGAGTAGCGAGTAAAGGGAAAAGAAACTAGTTCTCAGTCAAAAGGCAGACTTTTTTTGGGAAATTTGTTGGTTAAAATTTTCAAAAAAGTAAGATGCACGTATGCATAAAGTGAGTTGAAGCAGTAGAAAGAAAAAAGGAAGAAAAGCTTGAATTTTAAGTCATGTGAGTTCAAAACTTTTCAGTGCGTACAATGGTTATTGCGAAAAAATCTGTGCCTATGTTGTTCTACTCATGATGGGACGGCTCCTTTGTCAGAGCAGATATTATAGTGAGAGTAAATAAAATAACCCTTATTGCTGCTTAAGCCATATTCTTTGCTTCTATTGAACGGAAACCTTGCAGCCTCCAGATGATGCGCACCCAAGAACATGCAGGATTCATCAGCATCACTAACATTTTACTTCGACACTTTAACCGGACTGCTCCTTATTTAACAGATCTAGTGATTACCAGAATTAGCTGAAAAATTATTAAAGCCTTCAGATTCTACAGTGGTGTGTCGCATTTCTATTCAAATAATAATGAAACTGTCTGATCACTAAAATAGAACAAAAAAAGATAATTGAAACTGCAGCATTACCATTCACTCTACTTTTTTTCCAGAACCAACATATACTTAGTATTAACCTACTCCATTTAACTGAAATATGTGTTTCACCTACGCATCCTGTTAGTCAATGGTCTTAAGGGCCCAATTGTAACATTTGCCTCAGGGCTCTTCCAAGCAGTATTCAAAAATAGCTCTGTGCTATCAACGATTAGGTATACTGGGAGAAATAAGATAAATAATGTATGTTTTTGATGACATCGTTTTTTCCTAATTTCCCGGGACCATCTTGAATACGTATTTCATTATTATGGTAGCATTTTAAATAAAAAATATTATTTTGATTATTATCTGACAGTATGAGCATTGAATTAAAATTCTTTTTACATAATGTAGTTCTCTCAGTGTTATAAAATACTTGTTGATTAATGTAATCCGGTATAAAAAAAAAAAAATGTCAGTATATGATTCAGGCGATCCGTAGAGTGCAAAAGTGATCATAATTTCCCAAATGAGTGTAATTTTCATTAAATTTTTTATTGTAAGCATCATTTTCCTAGCCTGGTGTGCAAGCCTCATCAGGAGATATTTGAACATATTAAACATTATAAATACACAAGAATACTCACACAATATACACGAAGTTTTTAGGTTTTACGACAAATATTATATACTTCTAATTATACGTAAAACGCAGCAAATACAAACATCAAATCAGTTGCTGTTGCTTTATAGCAAGATTTTAATCAGACGTTAGATCGGAATCATATTAAATGTCTAGATAGGGAACCATATCATTCCAAGAGACTAACTTTAGAGATGTTGCATACAAAATACATTGAAATAACATAGACAAAAGTAAAGATGTACACATTAATAATAAAATCTTTTGACCTCTGTCAAGAGAATTTAAACTATGGAGGATCTTAAGCCTGGACGAATTTCGTTATATTTCTTATATTATAACTTGTCTTTTTTTGCGAATATACAAGCTGAATGCATTATCTGTTAACGCGAAAGGAACAATATGTATGATGTGTATAAACTATGTGCGGCTTAGTAATATATGTTCTTTACGGTAAAAAATCTTTCTATACTGTCAAAGCGTTGTTTTGTGTAAACATGGGTCTCATTCGTGTATTATTAATTTATTGTATGTGTCAATTTGACATAATAGGGCTGGCACACCAGGTTAGCGATACATTGCTTTCCAGTGATTGTTCGAAGTAAATTATTTATTTTTATGCGCTTGTTCATGCCTATGATATTAATTAAAATTTTTCTAGTCGTTCCAAATCTTACTACCGTTATTGTTTTATGAAATAACAAATCACGCAGAATATTTTCTCTTTGTTGCTAAAGCCATATAACAGTCCAGCTTACGGAATAACATCATCAATTCAAATTTATTCTTGTTGAAACTTGAAACATGCAGATTATACTTAAACTTTAGCAATATATTTATTCATATATTCTGAAATTGAGCGACAAGATAAGCACGTCAAGCAAGTGAAGGGTGAAATTCTACGGGATCCTTCGTAAATGAAAATCAATAGTTTTTGTTCTCTTAGCACAAACATATGGTATATAATAAACTACTCACACTCTAAATCCTCAAGATTTTTAAGACCACTTAATGGTATCCAGTAACAAGCAATAAATATATATTTTTGTACTATGACTTGTAAATTTCCTGTTAGCATTCCGTCTATTCATTACGAATATGATATTACAATTTTTTGCATACTTCTTGTTCTTATTTTGAGGTTAAAAGTTTATAATTGAATGTTCGGATCGCTTAACGTGTTATATTTGTTTTGTTCAATAAAAGTATTTTATATCTATTGATAAAGATGGTTATCTTACAATGGAAGCTAAAACAATGTAGGTGCTAGGTAGGACTCAATGACAATATACATCATGCTCACGTTTTATCTTTGACCGCGGAAAAGAACTATCCATTATGAAATGAAACATACATTCGTGAGTTTAGTGCACCTTCATTAGGTTACTTAGACCTTAAAAGAATAACAACACATACTGTACCTGACTTTTTCGAATATATATTTGTATAAAAAACTTTTTCTAAACGTAAAATTTTGGAAAATAGAAGTTTTTTTGTAACTGATATGTATACGTACTCTTTTTCTAGTTTTTCCCACGCCAGTATACTCAATATTTATGAAATAACTTTACAAGTTCAAAGAATAGTCTGTCCATAAACTTTTTGTAAAGAGAATTAAACTTAAATTACAGAAAAGAATATACAAACTTGTCACGTTGTATACGGTACAAAACGTGCTAAAGTGAAAATTCCTTGTTAATGTGACTTTTCAGTTGATAATTAATCGATTTTCTGATGATTCTTTACAGGAAAACTCGCTTTGATAAGTTTTTACGACCTAAGATTGAAAACTGTTATTAAGGTAAGCCGGTACTGGAGACTTAGGACATTACCTTGAAATAGCTTGTGCATATAATTAAAAACAGAACATTGTACTAAGATCTGATCTTTTTCTAGTTACTGTGATTATTTAAAGATATATAAATTTTTACTGTATCTCATCATTGATTTCAAAGAAGAATCGATTCGGAAATTTAGCAGCCACAACATTTGAATAATTAAATCGTACAGAATTTTCAATATTAGCATGAAACAATACGATATTTCCGCCCAATGAATTTCAATAAAAAGCTCACCAGATGTTAAAACATCTACCAGATGTAGAAACCAGTAATATAATATTTTTCCTACCTCGGGCATTTTTGCAACGCTGGTACACCCCCGGTAGGAAAAAGAGCGCTTGCCACTCATGTGCATCAGACTAGGGGGGTTCCAACGGTCCTTCAAGCGTTGCTTCGCAAGCATCTTCGGGCCCAGGGACCGCCCTGGAGAAATGAAAATTTGTGACGAAGACTACTATAAAGTTTAGATATTGGGCTATCATATAACGGATTAATCCATGCTGCAATTACTTGTAGACATGATGATACTCATTACAGATTTGAACTTAAGTAACCTTTTATTAATTCTAAATGAGAAAGGCACGACAAAAAGCTTCTAGCAGATACATCTAGGTTGCAAAAACTTCCTTTTGTTACCGATTTACCTTGATTGCATTTTCCTATATTATTCCGAAAAACTAATCGAAATAAGTTTTCCATATCGAAATTGCTTGAATAATCAAAAATAAATAGTGGAACTGTCTCAGGGTCGAGAAATTTGTTAATTAGCAAATGCATTTTTTTGATAGAAAAGTTGCGTAAAAAGTATGAATATAGGTATACTCTCAGGCTAATTAGTGTTCAAAGGAAATGTGACGTAAAAAAACGGCGTAAGAGGTCCATGGACCATCGTGCACCGGTCGGAACAAAGCTTTCGCTTTTTGGTAGACTTTTGCTATACGGTCATTATAATTTATAGTATACAATAATAAGTTAATAGAGTCAAATGTGAAAAAAATCTATAATAAAATGTGCATGCATACATATTATGTATAAAACGCATAAAGATAAGTTAAACACTGAATGATCTGGGATAATTAGGTTGATAACTAATAAAAAATCGTTTGTACCGCATAAATTGTATTTTATTGAAAAAACTTCTTTAATGTTCAAAATAAAAATTAATTATGTACTATAAATAGAGAAGTACAAGTTGAAATGGATTTAATCATTAAGTACCAAAAAGAATACATGGCACTGAAATTACACTGCGAGTGTCTAATTCGCTCTGGCTAAGTGGGTAAAGTATTCGACTTCTGACTAACCGTGTCAAGGATCGAATCCCCCACATATAAGTACATCTACATATTTAATTGCTCGTTGAGCGATTACCATTGGCATCGTGCGAAATTCGGAAACAGCGCTGCCGGTCAAGGGATTTAAGAACGTTTGGCCTAGAATAGAAAAAGACCACAGTATAAAATTGCGCTCAAGGCCAATTTACAGAAAAACTTGTATGGCAACTGAAGAGTTTTTACAGATAAGAGGCCACCAGGAAGGCAAGACTTCAGCCAATCAGAGCGCTCAAAATGTCAATATCTATAGGTGTACAT
>JAPYYV010004454.1:0-17945 GCA_030522625.1 Copidosoma aretas
ATAACCTTTACGCCTCTCACAACCAAACAAAAAATGCTATACACTTAAAACTTGGTACAGATGTTCGGAAAGAGTGTACCAACATAATAAAACCAAAAATCGATGATCGAAAGTACGTTGCCCGCGAAATTTGAAAAGTCACCTTACTTTTTGAACACACCTCGTAGACTTTTGTTTAAACCTGTACAAGAATACAGATATACAAATAACATTAGGCAGTAACTTTCAGTCGATGAATCTTTAAAACGGGAAAGCTAGGCAGTCTGAAATTTGAAATGATCGTTTTAATTAGGAATAACTTTGTTCTATTCATTTTTTGTGAAGTTCTTAAGAAAACTAACCAAGTTAACAGTAACAATGTGTTTTTGGGAACCAGTTGGCAACGGCCTCTCCATAAGAGCCCATGTGTGACCGTAAATCTTTGTGATTAAATTTCTCAAAAACTGTAAAGCTAGGCCCTCTGAAATTTAGACATGTTATGAGTAGTCATGAAATCAGTGTGATATAATTTTTAGAAACATTTTTGAAGAAAACGAAATATAACGATAAGCAAAAGAGCTAAAGTAGAAAGTTGAAATCAAATATTATTCTCATGGACTAAATTATAGAATTATATTGCACACACGTAGCAGAGATTTACCTATAAAACAGAAAAAATATAAGGCTGATTCAAAATATGTAGTTGAGTTTTATTGCAGAGACAAAAGAATATAAATGGAAACTAGAGGCGAAAAGGGTAAGCATGGATTTTGTAATGGAAAAGAAAAGAAAAAGGGGAAAAAATGGATTCAGATTTACAAACATCATATTAGCTTTAAATGCAAACAAACCAGAATATATATTAGAAATAAAGGGAGAAATAGTTAGCCTAGGAATAGGCATAAAAATAGGAAAGAAATTTACTTTTTGCACATACTAAAAATGAACAAGAGTAAATGGCCTTATTTATGCCTAATCGAAGAATTAACGGTCTTAATCAATAAAAATCATACAAAATAGTCAAAGAAGTTAAAGTTGTATGTGAAAAAGTAGAGGATGGGAAAACGTAGGATTCATAAAAGTAGCAGCAAAGGAAAATGAGCTTGAGAAAATAAAAGATAATTTCACACAAGAAAGGAAGACTTTTTTCAATCATAAAATAGAGAAAAACTGTATGGTAATTGACAACTCTATTATCCGTCAAATGTAAAAAAAAAAAAAAAGAGAGAGAAAAATAAAGCGAAAAAAAACATACAAGTGAGTTTAACAGATTTTTAAGTGATAGACTGTAGGCTTTGCAATTAAAGAAAAAAAAAACATTAAGCTCATATTGCTATGAATAGAGGAATAAAAAAGAAATAATATTATAAGTCAGAAATACCGGACTAGAAGATAATGGAAAGATATGCAGGAGGAAGATGATTCATGTGAATGTATAAGATATTTATGTAGGTAAATAAGGCACTGCAGGGTTAAGATAAAATGTTCCATGATATGTTATGCGTTATAAATCATAATATTATGTCCATGTAAAATAAAATTCTAAAATATTGTAGTATGTTTAATCAATTGCGTATTATACTCTATTGAAAATAAAATCGATAATGATTTAAAGGGATATAAATATTAATAGTTCTAAAACAAGAAAAGGAGATGTAGAAGTATATAAAATCTATATAAGAATGGAAAAATATTTAAATAAAAATTAACATTTACAAATATTAAGTAAGAAATTTAAAATGATATCTTACTATAAACTGTTAACCATAATTAATTCTAAAATGTTCAAAAATAACAAAAAAAAAGGATCATAACAGTTTCTGTAATAATAATGATTGCATAAATATTACATACATGTACATATGTATCAATATTAACCTTTAATAATAAAAAAAGTCTTTATCAGTTGTCAATTAGTGACAATCATTTGATAAATCAGTGAAATCATTCAATGGATTGACTATATACGTTCAAATTTTTAGCGAATTTTTATGAGATTGCTTTGGTTATCTATGTTCGTACGCATATATGTATTAAAAAATATATAATCGCTGATTTATCAAATAATTGTTACTAATTGACAACTGATTAGGACTCTTTTTGTTATTTGAGGTTAATATTGATACATATGTATATGTATGTAATATTTACGCAATCATTATTATTACAGAAACTGTTATGATCCTTTTTTTTGGTTATTCTTGAACATTTTAGAATCAATTATGGATATAATAATACGGCAGCCGTCGTGTGGTGCACATGTCTATTTTCGTCTGCGCCTGATCTTTAAAAAAGTTTTTCGGTTTTACGGTGTGTTTGGGTGCTTATTTTCTGCAACAAACAATTTTTTGGCCCTGGTCGTCGAGCCCGCGCCTGCAGGCCCCAGGCTCCGTCCTCGCAAGGTGTAGATTTATGACAGAACGAGTGAACAGCGTTTTCTAACCTATTAGTGTCTTACCACAGCTTCTCCTCGAGTCTTCTGTCTCATATCAAAAAAGAAGTATGCTTTCTGCAAAAAATGCGTTACGATTGGAGTTACGTGCAACATTTGCTGCCAGGCTTATCATCTATATTTCGCTGAACGCTGCAAGACCATAGAACCCGGTATATACCGTTGCTGCAAGTTATCTCGCCCTCCATCACCTCTGCTAATATTGTCATCAGAAGCAGTAGACACCAATCCTAACGAGCGGACAACACTCCGACAGAACCTCTACTGGCTTCTGAAATTCTTGATAAAAGTTATAAAGAAATGTCGGCAAGACCAAACGTAAGAAGCTTTTCCATAAAAATTCTGTCAACATCAAACCTAAGAAGAGCTCACCTTTATGGTTAGCTGCTCTTGTAGATATTAAAAAAATTATCAGTAAAACCTCTAAGGCGTCTAACCAAAAAATTTCACAGTTAAACTATAGAATTCTGGAGCTAAGTACAAACCTCGACAGTAAAATCGATAAAATTAGCAATAATCTACAGCAGCTAGGCTCTCTCTCTCAACATCAATTCTTGATATTCAAACTAGACTTGAGACACTCGAGGATGCCGGTCCAGCTACACATCGCATAGAGGCACTTGAAGCTATAATGTCTAGTATTGAACAATTGGCTGTTCCTTCCTCCAGCTCAATAGATGAACTTGCTGTGGAAATTGAAGAGAAAACGCAAAAATCGAATATTGTGCTATACATTGTTCCTGAAGCCAGTGCTAGTCAAAACAATCCAGAGGTAGATGCAAGTGCTATCAAAAAAATACTGGCTTCTATCGGTATCCAATCACATGTTACCTTACATAGACTGGGAAACATTCCATCGGACTCCAACCCAAGACCACTTCTAATAACCATTAATAGCAAAAGGAATGTTCTACAAGTCACATCGTATACGTCTAAACTCCCTTTGGGGATCCAGGCTTCCACCGACAAAACCAAGAAGCAACGAGAGCAACTTGCAAAACTGTACAAAGAGGTTAAAAAATACAATGCTACAAATCCAGCAATAAAGCGCAGAGTAAAATACGAAAATAAAATTCCCACGATTATCGATGATTCACACTCCATAGAACATAATTTTCGTGGCAAGCCCCCGCAACCCACATCGCAATAGTGCACCACTCCTTCATGTATATTACCAAAACGCTCGCTCTATAAACAATAAATTAAAAGACCTAGAAAAAAATCTACATCTTCTAACATATAAACCAGAAATAATAATCTTCACAGAAACCTGGCTCAAACCGACTGTTGACAGTAGCGAGTTACCTCTAAAAAAGTACATTGTCTACCGTTGTGATATACAGATAGTCGATTCCTCGTTAAGGCGAGGTGGTGGTGTTCTGATCGTAGTGAGCAATGCCATTCAATCTTTAAATATACCTGGAACCTTTACTATCAAATGTCTTCGTACCCGCTTACACCTTCGTGGACAAGATCACATTTTGCTTACGCCGTATATTGCACCTGACGACCCTAGCAGCTCCTACGAAGAACTATGCAACATAATAATTGAGACGACCAAACAATCCTTTAACTCCTGCAAATTTATCAAATGTGGTGATCTCAATTTGTCACGTATTGCTTGGACCAACCATCCTTTGGATTTTTATACCACAGCGGTCAATTCCTCGGATCATTTTGTTGCTGCCTCTTGCCTTCTTCGAACTAGCTCGCTACTAGATCTTCACCAATGGATTACACCAATGACTGGACGTGATTACACACTGGACCTACTTTTTGCACTAGAGCCTTCAATTACACCTTAACAAGATCCAGACCCTCTACTGCCCACGGGCATTCACTATAAGTACTGTGCTTTTTTAATAAATCAAACAGTGCAATCAGCATTGAGTGCAATATCATACTATAGAGACTTTATAAACGGTGATTATAATAGTATTGACAGCGATTTATCTTGCATCGATTGATCGCTACCTTTCGCTAATAAGTCGATAAATATTTGTGTTGATCTCTTTTACACTATTTTGTATAAATTAATTGATGAATACATTCCTTTAAGGTGCTCCTCTTCGTTCCAGCCCCCGCCCTGGCTCACAACCGAATTAATGCAGTTAATACATTAAAAAAGAAGGGCTCATCGGATCTGGGGCAGCTCATCACAATTGGCCGATTACATCTTTTTCAAACGCCTTCGTGCAGAGTGCACAAGACTTTCACGCTCTCTATACAAAGAGTACATTTCTCAAACTGAAGTATCGCCGCAGTCCGACATAAGTAATTTTTGGCGTTTTGTACAGCGTGGTTCTAAACGGAACCAGATCCCGCAAGACATCTGCCTTTCTTCAACGACAGCTACGTCACCACCAACTAAAGCCCAACTTTTTGCAAACTACTTCTCCGACTTCTACAACCCACACACTATTGCCACTATTCCTACAATTAACGACAGACCTGATCTTTTCAATTGACCCCTTAGGTATTGAGCAAGCTATTAAAACCCTCTCAAATTCACCCCATGCTGGCCAAGACCTCATACCACCAACGTTTATAAAAAATTGTTCCCATAATTTAACCAGATCACTTTTCAATAAATCGCTCGAGGAAAGCAGTTTCCCAAACACCTGGAAATCTTCATTCATACATCCAATTCATAAATCTGGTGATCCATCTCTTGTCTCTAACTACAGGCCCATTACGATACTTAGCTGCACACCAAAACTTTTTGACTTATTAGTGTACAATAGACTCGCTCAAGCTGTTTTTCCATGCATATGATCTGAACAACACGGCTTCGTGGCAGTTCTACGGTTACGAACCTACTCTCTTTTGCCAACTACGTGACCAAATCCATAGACGCCATCTTCCTAGACATGGCAAAAGACTTTGATTGTGTTCCCCACCAGGCTATTATAGCTGGTATGGCAAGCCTGGGCGTGAGTAAAAAGTTGTTGATATGGAGAAGCTCTTACATAAAATCGCGCCAGCTGAAGGTCGCCCTTCAGGGCGTAACATCGGATCCATTCTTCCCGTCCTCTGGTATTCTGCAGGGGTCTCACCTCAGCCGACTACTATTTACATCTGTAGTCAATAGTCTCCCTGCCGTTCTTTATTTCCCTAGATGTCTCATATACGCCGATGATATTGAACTCTTTAGGACTATCACGGCTCCTAAAGATTCCCAGCGGTTACAATCTGATTTAGATAAAATTGTCACTTGGTGTACGAATACTGGCTTGCAGCTGCACCCTACAAAATGCGTCACCTTGTCCATTAGCAGAAGAATGCTACCTCAACCTTCTTCCTACAATATAGATAATCACGTTTTACACACAGTCAACACTATCTTAGACCTCGGTGTTCTCCTAGATTCCGAATGGTCCTTCAATCACCACATTAGAAAGGTGACTGCCACTACGTCTACACTGTTATGCTTTATTCACCGCACAGCTAGAAAGTTCGCTAAACCTGAATCCATAGTTTAATTATTTGAAAGTCTCTGCCTACCACATCTTACATACGCTTCCATAGTCGTATGGGGATACGTACAAGTAAAATTCAACCAACTAGATTTGGTTATTCAGAGAGCACTCCGCCTAGCATCCTGTAAAACGACTGCACCTATGACTCATCTCGATCATTATTTGAGTAGCTTATTTTCGCATTTTTCACTATTAAATACCCAACAATTACACCGATTCTTTGATTGTCTCTTCATCTTCAAACATCGAAATAGCTGCATACGTTCCAATGAACTAAAATCCTTATTCTCAGTCCGATCCTTAAATTACAGCCTCCGCAACCTCCGTACTTACCAAGAACGAACCCACTCAACAAATTACTCATATCATGCCCCAATTCCCAGATTGAGAAGACTCTACAACTCCATCAACAAAAACCTGCCCCTAACGACAGCATACATATTTTTAAATCCAACCTTCGCACCCTTATACTCTCTACAAGTTCCGAAACTGACATCGCCACCTGACTCCCACACCTAGTATTCGTACTTTTTAATTCTTTGCACACACCTAGCTATATTAATACAAATATATTCTGTACATTCGATATAAGATTCAAATCCATTTATTTTCCTTTTTTTGTGATGTAACTGAGACAGTGCACCGGTCTGAAGCACTCACCATAATTATAAAAACATTATAATTGGGTCTCTGGGCCGTTAATGAATAAATAAATAAATATATTTTCAATGTGAGATATAAATATAAATCACTTACTTAATAATTGTAAATGTAAATTTTTAATTTAATTATTTTCCCATTTCTTGTATAGATTTGTATACACTTCTACATTTCCATTTCTTTTTTTATAACTATTGAATATTTATATGCCCTTTAAATCATTACTAATTTTATTTTTGATAGAGTATAATACGCAATTAATTAAACATACTACAATATTAAAGAATTTCTTTTTACATGAACATAATATTATAATTTATAACGCATACAATATCATTGAACTTTTGATCTTAACCCCGCAGAGCCTTATTTACCTACATTAATATCTTATACATTCACATAAATCATCTTTCTCATGCATATCTTTCCATTATCTTATAGTCTAATATTTCTGACTGATATTATTATCATATATTTTTTTCTTCATTGCATAGCAATATGTGCTTTATAAATTTTTTTCCTTTCATTGCAGAGCCTACAGTCTATCGCTAAAAAACTTTTAAATTAAATTATACATCCTTCTTCTCTCTTTATTTTCCTCTCTTTTTTTCTTTTTTTTTACATTCTAAGGATGATAGACCTGTCAATGACCATATTGTTTTTCTGTATTTTATGATTGACAAAAGTCTTCTTTTCTTTAGTGAAATTATCTTTGATTTTCTCAAGTTTATTTTCCTTCGGTGCTCTTTGTATAAATCTTACGTTTTTCCATCCTCTACATTTTTATATTCAACTTTAACTTCATTGTCTATTTTGTATAATTTTTATTGATTGAGCCCGTTAGTTCTTTGATTAGGCATAAATAAGGCCACATGCTCTTGTCCATTTTTGTTATGTCCAAAAAGAAAATTTATTCCCTTTTCCTTATGCCTATTTCTAATCTAACCCTTCCTACCTTTATTTCTTATAAATATCCTGGTGTGTTTTAAGTTAAACCCAACATGATATTTGTAAATGTAAATCTATTTTTTCTCCTTTTTCTTTCCTTTTTCATTCCCAAATCCATGCCTACCCCTCCCGCAACTAGTTTCCATATATATCCTTGTGTCTTTGCTCAACTACATATTTTGAATCTGCCTTCTATTTTTTCTGTTTTATAGGCAAGTCTCCGCTATGTATGTGCAATATAACTTTATAATTTTGTGCATAAGAATAAAATTTGATTTCAACTTTCTACTTTAGCTCTTTTACTTAAGCCAAATACTGCTTTGACTGCCCATTGTGCTCTACCTATTGTATTTTCTATGTGCCACGAAAATTTTCTTCTAAGAAGCATAATTATGGGTCCATGTACTCTTTTAAAACTTTAAATGCTTCCTATTTAAATTAAAACAGATCTGTTTTTATCCTTCTTCGTTCCTAAAAATTATTATTTTTCGAACAAATATAGTCAATGCATTAAATGATTTTACTGATTTATCAAATGGTTGTTAGTAATTGAAAACTGATAATGACTCTTTTTGTTATTTATGGTTAATATTAATAAATATGTATATGCATATTAGGCTTGTACTTAGAGAATTTTTAAATTTTATTTTATGACAGTCCTAAATCATATCTGAGTAAATGAAAAAAAATTCCTGCCAAATTTCAGCTCTTAAAATTAATATTAACCCGTTCCTTACGACGGCCAAAGATTTTAATGAAAAATAACATGGAAAAAGTTCTTATGTTCCTTTAGAATTTTTCAAAATCTTGGCTGATTAACAAAACATAATAACACATAGATACTCTTGTAGGAAATTCGACGTTCTACAAAAAGGTTGCTTATGATTTTTCGCTAAGTCCACTCGTTTTGTGGTTATTCGAGGTCAAAGATTCACCTTAAATGTTGTATGGTGACACTTACGATTTTTTTACAATTTTTTCCGTAATTTTCTATTTTTTTAAAAATTAACATTTTCTTCAAATACTTATAGAACAATTATAAAAGCTAAAACAAACATACTAAAAATACTCGAATTTTTAAATGAATTTGATCACATCTATATTACATTAATATTAGAATATCTTCATACTTATATTTGTACAACAATTCCGTCGGTTTAATGCATTTATGCTCATTACATTTTTTTGGCACGATTTACTCATTTTATACAATTATCACCAATCTATTTAAAAGCTTTTATAAACTCTAGTGATTTTATGATATTTTTTTTCAGCTGAAGAGACTTTCTACTGTATAGAGTATTTTGACTGCATAAATTCTAATATTTTGTTATCATGAGCAAAATTTTTCTACTTGATGTATTGTAAAAATTTGTAAACTGTAAGATAACAAATTTATTACAGACTTAACATTTGTTATATTCAAGCAGTTTTTTAATATTTTAACAGGAATACTTTTTTATTTGTTTTAAATACTTATAGTTAATGTAATTTTGATTTAAAAATGATGTATCAAAGATGTAAACAGTATAACATTAAGCTTTAGACAAATCTCATTTTTTAAAAAGGTTTCAGAACAACAATTTTTTTTAAGTAACTAAGGAATTATTAAAAAAAGTCTAAATAGCATGATTAGCATTTGTTGAAAAACAAATTTTTTTTTATTATTAATAAAAATCTTAGCATAAACGTTATGAATAAAATGTATCACAAGCCCTTTTTGGTCTATCTTCTATAAGTAAATATCTTTATTTACCGATAACTTATAGTAGCGTTTATGCTGTGCTAAAAACAAATACACGTTATTAGTTAAGACCTTACATGTCATGTTTTGTTTTGAGGAATAATTTTTTAGCTTATTTCACAACCTTCGATCATGATTAATATCTTTTTAACATAAAATTCAAACAAACAATTTTTCACACAACCATCACTTTCCGTGCATATGCCCCTTATAGCATACTGTGTCTTACTCTAATATTACGCATGATTGTTATTCTGTTAGTCAAGATTACTATCTTCAATAAACCAAATTATTTTGAAATTAACCGGTTATCCATCAATCAGCAACAACATGTGCTGAGTCAGATTACTCATTATAACTAAGAACTTCGTTCGACTAGGAACATAGTTACTTATGTTTTTCTGATCAGATGTCTATACTTATTGTCATGTCTTATATGTGATTATATATAAATCAAGGTTTCCTAGTATATGCACATAAACCAATCATCAGCTTGCCCTGCTTTTTTCCATATTAAATATTTAAAATATAAATGAGGCAATTTGATAACATTGCAAACATGTATATTTAATAATCTACACGTAACAAATGACTGAATATTGCGAAAAACATAATAGGCCTGTCATTGGCTCTTACAATAGCTGCTTTGAAAGACTCCTTATTATTTTTACATAATGTGATATACCGTGTACAATTTCGACTCAACTAGCAGTATGGGAACGTTTTTTGAGCTGCCTTAATTTACTTTAATAGCATTCAGGAGATTTCGGGATCAGTGTCAATCTCTCTCATAATTATAATCTTAAAACCATGTAGAAGGGAGAAATCGAAATGAGACCAAATTATTAATTTACATGCATGAACTTATGATTATGTTGTGTGTGTTTGTGTATTGTGGAATAGGTTATGAGGTGATGGGTGGGAGCTGAGGGGGTGGTGAAGGGGAGGTGGAGGGAGAGCTGTGGGGAGCCGGGGGCCGGCTAGGAGGGTGCAGGGGGGAGCTGTGAGAAAAATGCGGGGGGGGGGCTGGAACTAACTTTTGTTCATACAACTATATAATATAGGAAGATATATATATACACTTATACACTAACATACGCACAAAATCATTTTTGTGTCTAATTTTATTTGAATGCTTCAAAAATTATGCATGTTTCGATAAGTTGAAAAAAAGTGCCGAAATCTTCGGTTGATTGTAATTTTTCAGGCTTACCATTTTTGCGTTTTGATAAAATAGTTATTTTTTAAGATTATTATAAGTAATAAAGAGTAAAATATTGACCTTATGATGAATGAAAAATTTGTCAGGCCGTTTTTTTAAAAACTCTTTTGTATAAAAATTTTGATTTTAAAATATGGATTGAATTTACGCTAAGATAAAAAATAACAATTGATACAACAAAACAATTGATGTGAAACACAACTTTTAAAGAACATTTTCCCCCAAAAATACCGGGAAAGCTTTAGCAGAAGCTGAGAAATTAATTTTTCAAAATGGCAACTTTTGGCCATTTTTCGTGTTTAAATTGCATGTAGCTCAAAAACAAACCATTTTCGGAAAAAAAATTTATTTATTAAAAGTGTATATTTTTACCCAATTAACCTTAAAAATCACTTTGAAACATCAAAAAAAGAATTTTATTCTGCAAGTTTTTTGTTAATAACGAATTACCTGTCGATCAGACAGAAAAATGTTAATAAGGTTTTTTGTTTGTAACAACGCAAAAAATTGTTTCAAAAGGGTTTATCCTTTTTACCCCTTTAGGTCGCTTACATGCATTTTCCGTGAATTTTTTTGAGGGTGCGCCGCGCCGCTTGCCTAATGGTGGTAGAGGTCCGCTTGCCTAGTAGTTTGCTTTCTCTAGTTCTGATGCTTTTTTCCCGGAGTTCGATCGACTGTCTCTCCGGGTAAGAGAAAGAGTTTCTCCCTTACGTTCTGGTCAACGTGAGAGTTACTGAGCGGGAGGGATACGTTAAAGCCCAGGGGCCGTATTGCGTTACTTTTTGCATTTATTTTATATGTATCTGGACAAACAAATTTATAGTAAAAGCAAGCAAAAGTTACGCAATACGACCCTTAAAATGGGTGCAAGAGGAAATCTACCAAACTTGTTATTTGTAGCGGTATAATGATAATGATAATAACAATAATAGTATTGAGAAAAATGTTTTCTTTCAGGATGTGGTTCTTCCTCTTCGTAATGTGCGTTGCCATAAACTGCTCGCTCACTCTTTACTTTGCTTGCTATTGCATAGCAATCGAAGGTATACAGTTGCTGTATGTACTGGGCTTGCTGGAAGCATTCATTTTCTGTGGCTTGGGCTGGATACTGACGTGCACTTCGGTAATGCTAGTACTTGAATTCTCACCATTGGAATTTGGGATCGGCAACATTGCGGTCGTGCCATCTGTGGGTTGTCTTGGAAGCAGCAAGAGAAGGCTCTTTTGCAGACTCCAATCCTGAAGTGCTGTTTCAATGTAAAATAAATCAATTTATTTCCTTTTAAGAGTAATTTAATCATGACTAGAGTGTGTGTTTAAGATAAGGTAACTTAAAGTAGATTTAATAAGTTTGATAATGTTAATCATGGTTTTGAACCTGACTATGGAACATGGCCTGAAACAAGTGGCTTATTACCCAAGTCCCTTCTGATAAATGTCCCCTAGTAGCATCATCTACGCAAGTTTCTCGCAATTCTTGCGCAAAGTTTCTATCGTTGATAATCTTCCGTAAGACTTATGTATTGTCTGCTTTTGCAGATTTGCGTCAGACTGATAGCAGACGAGTGCGTTAGCTTGTTACGTCAGAATTTTGCAAGCCTTGCGTTAAGTAGAGTGCGGATACCAAATACCATTTTACCACACGGTCTCGGGCGGCAGATTTGCGTCAGACTTACGACAGACGAGTGCGTTAGCTTCTTGCGTTAGAATTACGCCAGTCATGCGTTCAGTAGAGGACAAATGCCGAGTGCTATTACCTCACAGTCTCTTGCAGCAGATTTGCGTCAGACTTACGGCAGACCAGTGCGTTAGCTTCTTACATTAGACTTACGCAAGTCTTGCGTTCAGTACGGTGTCAATGCCGAACTATTAGGTTACGTATTTTGGGATGTACTAACTTTATTTATTTATTACCTGATCGGATGGTTCCGATATAACATGATGAAATCTGATGATAACTTTTTCTAGTATACCATTCGATAAATTTTGTAATATAATATTTTATCGCTAAAACTTTATATATTTTCTTTGTATCGGTTATATAATGGAAAAATGTTTGTTATAAAACTAAAAGAAAACTACAACTTTATCGCTATAAAAATATAATAAGATTAAACAATAATATTTCGAAAAATTGTGTACATCATTATATGTAAGTATATATTTCGGTCTACTGTGTATCGTATATCAACATACTTATTTGAAATCTTTATACTGTTTTGTATTATAAGGAGATTTTAAGTGCTAACATTATTAAACAAGTTTTTCTTTGCAAAGTCCTATAAGTTTCAACAAGGAAATGTTTGATACAATAGCAGCATATTTTACAAGCAAATGACTATGCACAAACTATAAAATTAAATAAAATGAAGATGATATACATTATTTATTCTTAGAACTTTTTCGTATTTGCAGTATATAACGTCTTATAAAATACGTCAGGTGCAAATACATACATACATCTTTATATTTTTAGTCTTTGTATGATGCTATATGATCGCCATCTTGGAAATCCTTCTTACACGATTTATATCAGCTTTTTTCATTCTTAACCAAATGGGAGAAATTTTTTCCTCTGGAAAGTAAGGTTACGATATATGGCCATGTGCAGGTAGCATGACGTACCTCAAAACTCAGCGTACGTACGTGTGTACACAAAACTGGTACCCGAGATTTCGAGGTACCGTACGTGAGCATTGTGATGACTGACACGAACTGTAGGTGTACGTCATGCTACCTGTAGTCGTCCGTATATCGTACCTCACTAATTACAGGAAAATATTTCTTCGTGCGTAGCTCAGCGGTAGGACGTCCGACTTACGTACCCGTGGACCCCGGTTCGATTCCAACTCTCGGTAAAGTTTTTTCGTAATTAATTTTCTTTGTGTTGATTATTATGAAATTATACGAATACATGATAAATAATAATGATAATCAGACCAAAATGTATAAATTAATATTAATTAAATAATCAATCAATTGTGCGACTTTAATTACTTAAAATAACATAAGAGCCATGTAAAGATAGTGAAGTCTAGTCAAAGGCGAACCGCGAAAAAGGGCATGAATAATAAATTTACTATGCTTACATATGATTATTTTGAATTTCAATAAAGTTTTTTCATTTGCTAGAAAATCGATTCGAATTTTCAAAAAATTGTATAAATGTGTGTTGACTATTTTTTTTTTTTTCAGAGGCTAAACAACATTTTGGTCCATAAATTTAATCTGATTCTTACCGGAGATAATCAGTACTTGATTTAATTAAAAATAGTTCGTTGTTACTACATTTTGATTGTGAAAAAAAAACTAAATACACTCCTTTTATTTTAACAAAAAGTCTTCCGAAATAAAAAAAAACTCAACTTCTCATACATACGATCGACATTTCTGTAGAATAAAGATTTATTTTAAGGGCGGATCCAAGGGGGGGGTCATGACGCCCCCCCCCCTCTCCCGATGGGATCTAAGTTGACCAACGATATTTTTGTATGCTTCTATTTAATGCGCTTCGTCTGTCTGCATATATACCGAGTATATATACGCTAGGCAAGTAACGTCGACAACGCTATCAGTTGGGATTCGCTTGAAAAAAACCACATGGGTTCTCCACATGTGGGAATCCATGTGGGAAACTATGTGGTGTTTGTCTCAAATTCCCATGTGGGGGAACCCATGTGGGTAACCGATCTCAGGAAACTATGGAGGAAATCTATACGGGCAATCATGTTGGAAAACCTTATAGGGTATTCCGCGATTGATTCCGTCACTCTTTTCTTGTTACGCTGTTTTTGCATTCAATGGTTCCACCAATTACATACCCTGTGAGGTTTTCCAACATGATTTCCCATATAGATTTCCTGCATAGTTTTCTTAGATGGTTGTCCCACATGGTTTTCCCCACATAATCAGTAGAGTCGGGAGTATAGCTGGGTCATTCTACAAAAAACGGTTCGAAGGCCGAAATGGACAAACACTTCAAAGGGGTTTTTAATTGATCCAATATTTTTTTCGTATTGTCCGTGACCTAAATAAGTCAAAATCTTTTGGGCTCTGCTAGATCTGCTCAAGAAAAATTTTGCAGCAGTAATACATACCGTTACGGGTTCTCATAAAATTATGAATTTACCCTTAAAATGTCCTTAAGATCGTTATATCAGTGTGTATAAGAGAATACTACTTCATTATTGCACCTAAACGACGTACTTAAAATCTACATTCATTAACTTCACCATTTGAGCCGATAATCAAACACTATGCAAAGATAAACACAAGAAGCGTTGCGGGCTCTCATCAAATTGTCTTTTAATCGAGATTATAGCGCATCGAATGAGAATTACACTTGGCCCTTGCACTTGTATGAAGCACTTTTTACCCCTAATCATATGATACATCAGTCGATTCGATTCGACAACGCTACGCGAAGATACAATGCGTTTTGTATCGTTACAGGATAGCGTTACGGGACCTCAGCAAAAAATGAGCGTTACGGGATCTCAGTAAATAGTCGTAAAATCGTGATTGCGGCGCTCCGAATAAAAATTACACTTCACCCTTGCACTTATATTAATAAATTTTTACTTACTATCGTATGCTACCCCATTCGAGTCGATCGGACAACCCTATGCGAACATATACTACGTTCGTTAGCGTTACGGGATTTCAGTTTTTATTATAGAAAGACTGACTTTCCAAATTTGCAAGTCTGTTACACTGGCTAGTAGCAACAGAAAAAATTAAAAAAATTCTTGCAATATTCTCAACCTCTGTAGAATACAAAACGTTCAAATTGGAGTACCGAAGTTTAACGGTATAAACGTGCGAGAGCATTTTCCCATCAAGCATCAAATTGCTGAGATTTCGGTTCTTCAACTTTACTAGCATCCCAGTCTTATAAACTGCAACCGTTCGTTTTTTTTTTTAAGTAAGGACGGGAAGTAATGCTGAATCTCGAACGAACGGTTACATTAGTCAACCCATAAACCGTTCCGAGACTCGTAAATTAAAGATGATGTAAAACATGGAATTAAGCAATTATTATGGGTTAAGTCACAAATCAGTGTTGAAGTTATTTAGGAGGACAGCAGATTGAAAAGGCATGATGAAAGTGCAACAATCAATATGATCATCAAAATTCAATATTGAATGGCAAAACATAGAACATTTTTCACCGGGAATCAATTAAAAGAGAACCAAAATTATCATTTTACCATCAAGAACAAAAAAAAAGTATGACTCGCTACATATTCTGATAAAAAATGTAGTTATGTGCGACGTCGTGAGCCAGCACGCGACAATAACAGTATAACTCTCCGATTGCGGAAGCGCACACATACAACACTCTACGATCGATCCAACTAGCAGTCACATGAAAACAAACGACCAAGCGTTTTGGAAGTAAACATCAACTTTCGGCGACCCAATCGTACTTGACTTTATAACACTAGGCTCTCAGCACGACGGGCGAAATTGTTTTGATCAAGGAACCTTCTTAACGTACTACAGAAAGCCAACCGAAAAGATTTTGTTCACATAAAGAATCATAGGCGTTACTCCCCGAATACCCCGTAAGGTATATTCCCGAGCTGAGATGAATAAATGTGGGGATCTAACTCACTTATTCGACTTTCAGGCGTCAGCGCGGGTACTCAGCATGCCTTACTCTTTTTAAAAGATGACCTTCTAGCCTTAAAGCCCGATCGACTCTGTCTTTCTCGCCCAAAGACCTCGAACTCTCTTGCACGGTCCCTTCTCCTTTGTCCCGAGCACCATGTCCGCTGGAAAACGCCTCAACGTCATGCGCTGCCATATATAAAATGAAAAACTTGCTGCATCACGCCCTTGTATCGTCACGCCCCCACCCTATCAAAAATACCATCGTTGATTCAACGCAGAAATCAACGTTGATTCAATGTTAAAATCAATGATAAAATGCAACGTTGATCAGCATTGATTCAACGTTGATTTCAACATTGAACCAACGTTGATTTGAATGTTGATCAATATTAGTCATAACATGGAAATTGTTGTACTATCGACGGTAAAAGTTAATAAATATTTTCTGTGTATAAATATATAGAATAACAAAGGAGCAGTCGTAGCACAGTTGGCTAAGGCGCAAGTCTGAGGTACGGCTGCTCAAGTGGGGCGAGGGTTCGAATCCCGGTCGGTGCAGGATTTTTTGGCGAGGGTTCGAATCCCGGTCGGTGCAGGATTTTTTCAAAAACTTTCCGGCTGGGATTTGTTCCCAAGTTCCGCGGCTGGTCCTGGTGTACGTTTTTCCCTCATGGAAGAGGTTTTCCTACACTACAGGGCGACCTAGGGGGTTAAAAGCCTTGGTGCGCTCTGGGTAAATGCGGGACTGGCTGGGAAAGGTGGGGAATAGAGGGGATTAGTTGGGCTTTAGGATCAACACCCTCCACACAGAGGTGGTAGAGGGTGCCCGTAAAAATCAGTTGTAACTGGTGTACGGGTAGAAAATACACAATAAAGAAAAAAAAATATATATATATATATATAGAATAACAAATGAAAAACGTAACTAAAGAAAAAAAAAAAAAAAAAAAAAAAAAAGAAAAAAAGAAAACGGCAACAAAAAAAAAAACCAAAACGAAACGACATCTAGACAAAAGGAGCATCGGCCTCCGGCTCTGGAAATTGAACCTGATCCGACAAGATTCGAAGTCCGGTACCTTAACCACTTGGCCAGAGTGAAATCGACACGAGGAGAATAATTTACGTCCTTTTAACTCACAACTGCAACGAATGTTCGTTTTCTATTTCATTTTTGACATCTCACAATAACAAATTAATAACGATTTAGTGAATTTAAAAAAAAATGTTTTTAAAAATTGTAAATATAACTATTAAACTTAATGAAAAAAGTAGAGTTTCAAACATTTCATAATTGATAACTTTATTTTAAAGCATTTATGAAAGTATTTTTACCAGACTTTTCATCTTACAATGGTCTGATCAACGAAAAAAAAATTTTCCAGTTCCAAAAATCCCTACTTTATAATACGTTTGAACGCTTGTTTTAAACAAAATTTGCGATATTTACATAAATTAAACAGTAGATTCTGATTCTACACGCAAAATAACGGCGGAATAACCTTAATTGTGAGTGGACACTGCTTTATTTCACACGAGTTATTACACAGCCTCATGGAGATTTGTTTGATAAAAGCTTGTGAAAATGTATAACAAGTTATTGACACCAACTCGTTATTAATTAAAATCATTCTTTATGATGTATTATTGTGAGATGTAAAAAATGAATTAGAAAACGAAGATTCGTTGCAGTTGTGAGTTAAAAGGACGTTAATGTTTCTCCTTGCGTCGCTGCCACTCTTAGAGCATATATACATGGAGGAGGCATTGCATGCCTAGACTGCGAGACGAGAAGATAGAGATAAAACATAAATAGCAGGATAACCTTTCTCTCTCGCACACTCTGCA
>JAPYYV010004455.1:0-16666 GCA_030522625.1 Copidosoma aretas
CCGTCTGCTAGAATGTACTATACGATAGTATAGTTCTCTAGCCATAGCAGCGCCATCGGGCGGTGAGGCTAAGTACTTATCGGACCACCCTCGTATACCATTTTTCCAGTCTTCAACAGATAGTACATCGTATACAAGTACTGACAACAGTGATGATAAATGACTCGAATTTTTATCAACGCAGTGTATGGTTTGGCCATAGATTGTTCGTTGTCCCTATTGTAGGAAATTAATAATATATACATAACTGCACAACAAACTACTTTTTTAATGGTTGTTTAATCGTTCTCCGTACCATAAAATCCTGCAGGACATTGCGCATGTGATTCTGCAGGACATGCTGTAGGTGATCTTGCACAACATTCTACAGGAAATTCTGCAGGGTTTTCGTCAGCAGTAATTACTTGATATGCAGAATAAGTAATTTTTAAAAAGTGGGATTGAGGAATTTGGCAGATATAATATAGCGCATTTTGTTTCAAACGTTGTACGATGAAATTTTTTCTTTATTTAACATTTTTAATGAGATAAATTTTTCGTAACACTAGAATTAAATGTTTTTCCAAAAAACTACTAAATCTCGAAGTTCCAGCCAATCGCGTTCACTTCTAAGAGTTAGCCATCTTAAGTGACTAAGAAAAAGTAATAAATTAACTCAAAATTGGGACAAACATAGCGGAGTTCAGAAGACGTGGAAATTTATAAGTTTAGGTTTATCTGGTAGAACACCTTGTGTTCTTTACATCATGTGTCTCTCATTGATAAAGAACTTGAAACAAATTCTCCAAAATTAAAAAAACTATAAGCAGCAGAACCAACAAGGACTCTATATGATACATAAGAAACTGCGAAAATCTAACGGACCAACCCATGATAAAAAAGACAGGGTATGGCATAGTGTACCCTTTCGTCCGAACGCCATACTGCCTATTATTTAAAATGTGTGTGAAAGCACCATCAAGGCCTGATACAACTCAATAAAATTTTAATTGAACTTGACTTGACGTCCTGCAGAATTACCTGTGCAATATCCTGCAAGATTAGACTGTTCAAAAAACGATTAAACGACCATGACAAAAGTAATTCGTGGTACAGTTATGATCAATTGCCTACAATAGAGACATTAAACAATCTATGTCCAAACCATAAACTTTGTATGATGTAAGTTCTGACGCTGTTTCATGACTTTTAGAACTTCATGAATTTTCGCGTAAAATCTGCATTTAATCGAAAGATTACTAAATATCTCTTTTACTTAAAAGTGATCGTGGAATAGGAGATGGATTTTTTTTGGATAAAATAATAAATTCTTAGCACGTTGACCGCCATATTGGACCCGCTATTTTGGATTTTCGAAAATCAACTGTTTATCTCGATTCTGCGCTCTTAAATGCTAGTAAAATTATTATTATTTTTTTTTAATTTAAATTTGTAGGAGGCTAGTAGTGAAATACTATTATTCTTACCTTTAACATTAACCAGCGTCCAAATATGAACTATGCCCATTTTTTTAAATTTGTTTTATAAGTTTCTCAATGTATAGTTTTCTCATCGTTGTCTTGTCTATGTCTATAAGAATAGTACAATTATGGTTTTGTTTGGTGTATTTGTATATCTTCTTGGATTCGCATTGAAACTTAGTGTATTATTTGTATTTTTATTATCTAACAAGAAAAATTAACTCTTAAAGTTCGCCATTTCATGTTTTCTATGCTATGTAACAGTTAATTTTATCCGACTATAGAAACAAATAAAGACAACAAGCGAAATTGTTTGAACTTTTTTTTAACGGCAGGAGTACAGGAAACCAGCTTTACGAATTAAAAACGATTCAGCCTGTAATTAAGTCTCCAATGAATCTCAATATATACGCTGTTTCCATACCACCCATGATCAAATGAATTCGCCGCGTTGACCTTTCTTTGTTATCATAATTTACATTGAATAATTGTTATCATTATTGTATAAAATGTTTCAAATAAACACAAGCCAGAATGAAACACAATATAATCACATATATTGATTACTTTTCTACTCTTAACTATAAAATTATAAAAAACAAAGTGGTAATCGACAATGACCCTGTATTGCAAAAGTAGAGGACGCCATGTTCTTTTTGTTGGTCGAATATAGTGGCAGATGCAAAATCTGGCTTCATAGACTCCAATGTTCATTAAAATGATTGTCTTCTACTTTTGCAATATAGCCTCATAGCCATAAGCATCCACAAAAAAGCATAAATCCCTTATTCATGATATTGAGAAAAAACTTATTCAAATCAACTAATAATTTTTCAAACAAATATTACGTTTCTAGAAAGTTAAATTATTTGTATGCAATAATAATATTCAAAAATATAAGACGAATTTGTATGAATATTGAAGCAATGCTTCTCACGCCGGGCCTGGGCGGGTGGACCTAACACGGAAAAACCGACAACACAAAAAACTGTAAGATCCCCCACTCCGCACGTTTTCTATGTCGCTGCTGGCGAAGGGCGAGAGAAGGCCGAAGGGAACGCGGCGAGACGTGGCGAGGCGAGGCGATGCGAGCCGAGCGAGATTTACAGAGCTGTCCACTGTGCGCGTCTGCAGTGCAGACTCTGCACGAGTATCGTGTGTATGCATGTATGTATAACGCCGTGTACTGTAGTAGTGTAGTATATACGTATGTATATTATATAGTAGTGCCATCGTGTGGAGGATCAGAATAAGAAGGGAAGAGAGATAGAGAGAAGGCTGTCTGTGGCGACTGTTTTTTATTTAAATACAGTGAACAATAACCAACAAATTTTCGCATTCTCGGCAGATCGATGCATATGCCCAATATTTATTCAACGAGTTGTTATTATGACTTGACCTCCAACTATTTGAAAATACGCGATATCTTGAAAATTAAGAAAGATAGACTATAAATAACAATTCTTATAGATTTTCTAGTGTGAAAAAAATCATTGCGGAGTAAAAATAGAGAGGTATTGGTTGGTTGATGTACAAACATAATCTCCATTATCAGTATATTGAATGTATCTATATCGACGCCCCGTACGGAGACTAGCTCTATTCAGATTTTTGAAAAAATGATCTTTTTCCGAATAACATGCTATGAACATTAAAACTCTTAATACTCACAAACTTGTTACAAAATATTCTTACAGGCTTTGACCAACAAAATAAAGCGAATAAATAAAGAGGTTTTAGTCGACGTAACGACATAACCTCAATTTTCCAAATTTCGGGTATATCTTGGTAAAAAAGTGTCAAAAATTAAAAAAAAAATTATAGAACGTTAATAATATAAATACAAATGCGCAAGAATTATTACGAAATATTTTTAAAAAAGTGAGACTTTCAAAACAGAAAAAACGCTATATGTCGACAGATAAGCAAGATAGGTCGAAAATAACAACTTTTACAATTCAATGCAGACGTGCATACGTTTTTTTAAAATGATTTTTTATATTGTGTAAAAAGAACATAATTGAAAAAAAAATTAAGTCTAAGTTGATCTTGTTTTATAATAAATTTATTGCATTTCATGTATATTTGTGACGCCATCCACCAGCCGAAGCTCAAAACAAGCTTCTCGGCGGAAGCAACAGCTCATCCCGCGCACAGAGTGAACAGAGACAAGTGACGCGCGCCAAAAGCGCGTCATCTCTTTTTCTCTACCCAACGCGGCGCCTACCTTAACGTAGCAAGCGCTGCTGCGACACACTGCGCTCGACCAGCGATAACGACGGCACGTGCCTCGTTTACGACTCGTTCAATTAACGTTTTTTTTTACTTAATAATGAACCCAACCATGTATTAAAAGTGTTGAGCCTTTATTTAACGACCTGCTTCGTACCTCCGGTATCCTTGAGCACCGGAGTAAGCCCATACGTGATATCAATCCCCGAAGTGGTGATCCTGCCAGGAGACTTCCGTCGAGGTAAGCAGTGCCGAGAAATTCACAGTGAGAAAGTGCTACGAGAGCGAGAGAGAGCAACCTTCAAGGACTGCTCCCAGAGCCCGGGCCCCACGGCCTGCTCTCGCACGCCCAAGTGACATTGCGTTTACCTTTTGTTTTTTTCTCGCGAGTGACAGTGTGAGGGAGAGATGCGCCGAACAATTCCGCCTTCCCGCGCGTCACCGCTATACATCACTACAGTGCTGCACGGCGACATTTTCCTTTTCTTTGTCCAGGTGCTCTTCTTGTGAGGCCAACAGGACGAAGGCGAGCGCGCCAAAGTCGGCCATTTTGATCCCGATAGACACGATGCCGCCTCTCGCGCTACCTTGTCTTGCTCGTGCTCGTGTGCAGTGCCGTGCCGGACATTAACTTTATTTTTAAACTATTACCTTTTTGTGCGTATTTGTGAGTAAACTCTGACGCGGACGACGAGGTGACGCCGCGTGACGAACGCTACCAGCGTCGCTTGGAGCGACAAGAGGAAGGGTAGCTGCAGCAGACTTTCGCCGCTGCGTGCTGTCCAACAGCAGCAGCCTCCGCCGCCACCTCAACAACAACAGCAGCTGCCACCTCAACAACAGCAGCAGCAGCCTCCACCACCTCATCAGCAATAGCCGGTGCCTCAACAACAGCAGCAACGCTCGGCCACCATGTCCGACCCCAAAATTCCTTGCTTCTGGGCCGAAGCGCCTGCGGCATGAGTCGCTCAGGTGGAGATCATCCTCCAGGCAGCAGACGTCACCGACGACAGCCACACGGAGAAATGTTTCCCTTTAAAAAGTAAGGTACGATGTACGGCCACCTACAGGTAGCATGACGTACCTCAAAACTCAGCGTACACAAAACTGGTACCCCAGATTTTGAGGTACCGTACACCTAACCAATATGTATAGTTCATCACAATACTCACGTGCGGTACCTCAAAATCTGGGGCACCAGTTTTGTGAACGCTGAGTTTTGAGGTACGTCATGCTACCCGTAGGTCGCCGTATATCGTACCTCACTTTTCAAAGGAAAACATTTCTCCGTGCAGCGCTACATCCTGCTCGTCGGCGCTCTTAGCAGAACAGCAGTGTCCGAGCTCTCGGACATTATCGCCCACCCCGCGGACACGGGTCGTTTCCACACTGAGAGAACTCTGAAGCAGGTATTGTATGCGCGCGCATCGTACAATGCTATCTCAGCTGGCTTCATAAAAACGTAGCCTGTCTATATGCTACCGTGGATCCGCTCGGGAGCCAACGCAGTACAGTGAATCGCCGTACTACATTTACTTTAGCTCCATACCATCGTGGTAAGACACATGAGCAAACGTGGCTCGGTTATCTATACTCCATCGAACTGCATTAGCTCTGGCAGCATACTATTGTGGTATGGCCCAAGAGCAAACTTATAGGCTATATCTCGCTGCTTGCTTCCTACTTCACCATACTGTAAAATGTATAGGGACTGTGGTGTACATTATATTGCAATACTAAAATATTTATAAATACTATACATTTATATATATTTATTCAGATAAATTTGATTTTTAAATAAATTATTACTCAAAGAGAAAACCAAACAGACAAAAAAAAATTGAATGGATTTTTATTGAAATAGACATGTATAGTTTGACGAAAAAAATTGTTAAACACTTTTCATTGTAATAAATAAATTATTTGTTCTGAATTATTTCGTTAAATTTTCCTTTCTTTTTTGTAATATTAGTGACGTAAGCAAGACAACAATATTTTTCGAATTTGTAATTAAATTACTATTTTATTCATTCATTATAATTTATGATTTTATTCTACAAGTGACATTATGTAGATTGTACGTAAAAGCTGGGATGTACTTCCGAATACGTCTAACCGGTGATTTTGACCTCAAATTTTGCTAAAAATAGGCATACTGACGTTTTAAGGTATGCTGATTACGAATCTGATGGTCTATAGTGCGTATGATGACGTCAAGTTACCGTAATTGACCCCCAGCTGGGGTCTTGCCCCCTGCACCCCCAATAACCAATACTGTAAATTATATGTCGATACGTAATAATTCTGTGCATATTACGGTCACTGACGGGTACTAACGGTCACTATTGATCATCGGGACCGTCATATTCGTAATCAGAGCAAACAAGAACATTCGTATTCAAATTTTCAACGCAATTAGAGTTATAACCTTGAAGTTCTAGAGGTAAGACGTACTTGGAAGTACAGCCGAAGGCTGGGATATATATTTTTCATTCACCTTTTGTTTTATAGTTTTGAATTTCTTGAAGTAAATTAAAATAGACTGACTAACACAATATATCATGACACATTTGCTTACGAAATTTGGATTACCGGTTTTTGGTATTGATAACTCTTACAGCTGATGGCTATTGTTACACATACATAGAAAGCCCAATACTGTGAAAGTGTGAGTCCGTGTGTGAGCAGTTAAGTATGTATATAATATACACTGAAATTATACAAATGTACGTATCACCGAGCTATACTTAGTTTATAAGTTTGCTCTTGGGCCATAGTATGGCCGTCATACCACAATAGTATGCTGCCAGAGCTAATGCAGTACGATGAAGTAGTGAGTAACGGCAGTATAGGTAACCGAGCTGCGTTTGCTCGTATGCCTTACCACGATGGTATGGAGCTGGAGTAAATGTAGTACGGTGATTTACTGTACTACGTTGGCTCCCGAGCGGAGTTACTGTAGCATTTTGACAGGCTACGTTTGTATGAAGCCAGCTGAGCTAGCGTTGTACGATGCGCGCGCATACAATACCTGATTCAGAGTTCTCTCTGTGCAGGCGATCAAGGCGGCGATCTTGTCCCGCTTCCAGGACACCACTGATGCACAGCTGCGCAAGTTGTTCGACCATCTACAACTGGCGGACTCCAAGCCATCCCAGCTCCTGCGCCAAATGAAGAACCTCGCGGTTGGCAAGGTCATGGACGAGATCCTTAAAATCAGGTGGATCGATCTCCTTCCTTCACAGGGTAATGGCATCTTACGCATCATGAAGACGGCCACCTTGGACGAGCTTAGTGCCATGGCAGACGAGCTCGCGAGCTCTATACCGGCCGTAAACGCTGTGGCTCCTTCACCTGCACCACCAGTTCCGCCCATCGCCGCGGCCGGACCCAGTTGGGCTCAAGAGGCCGCCGAGCTACGGAAAATGCTCAACAAGCTGCTCCTGGATAAGCAGCAACGACGTGGCTGGAGCCGTTTCAGATCACGCACCCGCCGGCAGGGCAACCAAACAGCCAACGCTCCTGCCAACCCGGACTGCTGCCACTTTTACCAGGCGTCCGGAGCCGCGGCTAGGAACTGTCGTGCTCCCTGCACCTACGCTTCGACCAACCAGGGAAACCGGTAGGGCCCTCTCTGTCCCAAGTGTCGGAGGTGGGCCACCAAGGTCTCTCGGAAAATCGCCTATACTTCTACGACCCAGAGTCCTGGGTGCACTTCCTGGTGGACTCGGGCTCTATCGTCTCGCTACTGCCAAAAGACCTCGTCGAGAACCGGAAGCTGGAACCTCAACCTCTGATGCTTAGCGCCACCGCCATTAATGCCACGCCAATAGCCACCTTTGCCACCCACACCCTAACCATCGAATTGAGTCTTCGACGCGCAGTAACGTGAAGCTTTATCGTTGCTGACACCCACGTCGCTATCATCGGTGCTGACTTCCTCAACTACTTCGGCTACCTCGTGGACGTCATGGGTAAACGACTTATCGACCCTACGACTAACCTGTCGACGCTCGGCTCCCTAGCGCCAGCAGCCATCTACAGCGTCTTGGTCGTCACGGCACCAGCGCGCACATCCCCTGGAGACCTCAGCAAACACTACGCAGATCTCCTCATAAAGTATGCGGATCTCTGCTCTCCAGAGGCCACCACCGCACCGCTCCCAGACCTGCCGCACAGTGGGAAGAAGAGCACTTTTTTGATTGAAAAATCTGCATGCTTCTTAATTTTTAACCGATTGCAACCATTTTTTTTTAACTTAAAGGGAAAGAGATAGGCTTTAACGGGCAACTGCTACTTTTTCAAGAAACTGTAACATAACCTTAAAAAAAAATATGAGCCGTAAAATAATAATGATTAATCGCTTTAAAATGAGAAAAATATCTTCGATGTTGGATATGAAGCTTACACTTACATAACCTTATAGGCTTCTTACTTAGACATAAGAAAGTCATGCAGGTCCAAGTAAAACCAATATAACCTCGAAAAATTCCATATTTAGCCTGAGAGCACTTTTTCTGGTTGAAAAATCTGCCTGCTCACTAAATCTTAACCGATTTTGACCATTTGTTTTTTTATTAAAGGTAAAATCATAGGCTTTAACGTGCAAGTGCTACTTATTTGATGAAATGATACATAACTTAAAAAAAAAAACTATAAGCGGTAGAATGAGAATTGTTGATCGTTTTAAAATGGATAAAAATATCTTTTATGTTTGACATGAATTTTACAGTAATATAAACATGTTTGCTTCTTACTCAGAAATAAACAGGATATGGAGATCTAAGCAGGCCCAACATAACCTGAAAAATTTAATATTTAGCTTAATTCTGAATATCTTGGTCAATTCTTGACCAATTTTGATGGAATGAATCGGATATGTTTATTTAATTCATTCAACTAGTTTAATCATTTTTTGGGATTTTATAGTACTATCTACAACCTTAAAATTTACTCTTTACTGTCAGAATATGCTTTACAGAAATAATGAATGAAACGAATATTAAAACATTCATATATGTTGCTATTTTATTTACATGCATTGTCAAAAATATATATATATATATTTATGTACATGTAGTTCCCCTAATATTTTGAAATATGTAGTCTAATAATAGACGCATGAACAAATGTAATTTTAGAAAAATGTATTTTTAACTGGTAAGTACAGTTTTTATAAAAAAAATATAAAAATTCAAGTAGGTAGTGTAAATTATAAGCCTCTACTACAAAAAATATGACATCTTTTTATAGCTGAAATTTAACCTTGAAACTTTTGTACGTTAAGAAAGTCTTGCTTATCTACATATCTCTTCAATCTATATTGAGGTTATGTTTTATTTCATCAAAAAAGTAGCACTTACACGTTAAAGCCTATGATTTTACCTTTAATTAAAAAACAAATGGCCGAAATCGGTTAAGATTTAGTGAGCAGGCAAATTTTTCAACCAAAAAAGTGTTCTTAGGCTAAATTTGGAATTTTTCCAAGTTATGTTGGTCCTACTTGGACCTGCATGACTTCTTTATGTCTGAGTAAGAAGCCTATAAGGTTATGTAAGTGTAAGTTTCATGTCCAACGTCGAAGATATTATTCTCATTTTAAAGCGATTAATCATTATTTTACGGCTCATATTATATTTTTAAGGTTATGTTGCAGTTTCTTGAAAAAGTAGCAGTTGCCCGTTAAAGCCTATCTCTTCCCCTTTAATTTAAAAAAAAAATTGTTGCAATCGGTTAAGAATTCAGGAGCAGGCAGATTTTTCAACCAAAAAAGTGCTTTTCTTCCCACTGTGTGCCGGTGCACCACACCATCCACACGACTGGTCATCCTGCCTTCGAGCGACCTCGATGCCTACTCGGACCACGTCTTCAGGCAGCCAAGTTGGAGATCGGGCGACTCCTCGACCAAGGCATAGCCCGCCCATCATCCAGCCAGTGGGCGAGCCCACTTCACCTCGTCGAGAAGTCCAGTAAAGGTTGGAGAGTTACCGGAGACTACCGGTGCCTAAACGCCTGTACCACTCCGGACCACTACCCCCTACCAATTATCGACGACCTGATGCAGGATGCGACTGGTAAGGTTTTCTCGGTCATAGACCTCAGAAAGGCCTTTATATCAGATACCCATTACCGAGGAGGACAACCCAAAAACAGCGGTAACTACACCGTTCAGACTCTACGAGTTCACGCGGTCCTCCATGGGTCAACGTAACGCCGCCCAATCGCTTCAGTGGACCATGGATCACGTGCTACGTGACTGCCATTCGCTAGTTGCTATCTCGACGAAATTTTCGTGGCTTCCGAGAATCATGAGCAGCACGTTCAACATCTACACCGAATCTTCTGCGTCTTGCGCAAGGCGAAGCTGCGCATCAACCTGCAGAAGTGCGCACTAGGCCAGCTCGAAGTGGACTACTTGTACTACACTGTCTCTGCCGATGGTGTCCGCCCCCCAGCACACAAGGTCCAGGACGTCCAGGACTTCCCGAAACCGGAGAACTCATCTGAGCTCCGATGATTCCTGGGCACGGTGTTCTTCTACAGGTGCTGCATGCTTGGAGTTGCCAACGCCATGGTTCCACTGAACGACCTGCTGAAAGATCTTTCACCAAAAAGCAAGAAGGCCCCACTTGCTTGTAACTGTGAGGCTGATCTCGCCTTCCAGCAATGCAAAGATGCCCTGACGAAAGCAGGCATGACTACCTTCCTCAAGTCGGACGCCCCGATCGCCTTCAGGACAGCCGCTTCAGACGGTGGAGCGTTTTCATCGCTCCGTTAAGGTTGGCCTCATGTGCTGTCCGGACATCCTATGGCCTGACGCCTTCGGTCCTCTTGGGCCTCCGAACCTCGTTCAAGGAGGATCTCCAAGCATATCCAGCCGAGATGCTCTACAGCACGGCCCTCAGGGTGCCCGGCGAATTTGTCACCGCCCAGAGCCACTCGGACGCCAACCTGCCACCCTCCTTCGTCCAAGGTCTTCGACGCCTCACACAGGCCATCAATCCTGTCCAGGCATCGAGACACCCACTTCTGCAGAAGCCGTTCATCTTCAACGACATGCAGAAGTGCTCGCACGTCTTCCGCCGCATCAAAGCCATCCGGAGACCGCTGGACCCCCCATATTCAGGGCCACACAAGGTCATCCGGCGCATCGATAAGCGGAACTACACAATCGAGGTCAACGGATAGCCCCGTACTGTCTCCATGGACACGTTGAAGCCAGCCTACCTCGAAGCAGCTGACCTGCCTGCCACTGGCAACGACGTCGCTGCCCCTAAAACAACACCAGCACCAACATCGGCTACAAACGGCTCCCAAAATCAGGATCTACCAACGAAGTCTTTGGCCGACTCGCAGACAACACTACGGGGGGAGTCCCTGTGGTGCCATCTACCAGCCGAAGCTCAAAACAAGCTTTTTGGCGGAAGCAACAGCTCATCCTGCGCACAGAGGGAACAGAGACTAGCGACACGCGCCAAAAGCGCGTCATCTCTTTCTCTCTACCCAATGCAGCGCCTACCTTGAGGTAGCAAGCGCTACTGCGACACACTGCGCTTGTCCAGCGATAACGACGGCACGTGCCTCGTTCACGACCCGTTCAATCAACCTTTTCTGTACTTCAAAATAAATCCAACCATGTATTAAAAGTGTTAAGCCTTTATTTAACGACCTGCTTGTACTTCCGGTATCCTTGGTCACCGGGGTAAGCTCATACGCGACATCAATCCCCAAATATTTTCTTTTATTTGTCATGCCATTTGCGCACACGGTGGTACGTCGGTCTGATTTTCTCTCTCTCTCTCTCTCTCTCTACGCAGGCATATACGTACATAATTATGTATAATAATAAAAAAAGTCGTCGCTTCGTAGTGCCGCTCAGCTATTCGGCAGACTCGACTGACTCACTGACTGTGACTGTGCTATACCTGTACTATACACACTCAGTACACGCACACTATATGCATACACGCTCTCGCAACTACCACGGTACTGGCCGTCGTCCAGTGACTGATGAATTGTCTGAATGAAAATGATTGAATGTGTATGTATATATTTTTTCTAAAGCTATTATAATATTTACTGATGAAAATTATATTATCGGTAAAATAAATTTGTTATTTGCAAAAAAAATGGATTTTGACGTATTCTTATTTATCAATACAATTAATTTTATTTTTTTTTTACATTCAATATTTTTATCATGGCAAAGATGCATAGCTTCTACCGACAGTCCCGCGATTGTCCCGTTTTTTTATTTTTTTTCATCTCTTTCCAAAATCAGCACAAACTGAAAAAGTTTACGTTTGAGTACAAAGCATTTATAACCTTAAAGTTTCATTACCATGTATATTTTTGAACCCTTAATCGTTTGCACATGTATTTTGAACAAATATTTGGTCCAGATTTTTATATCTAATCAAAGACACATACAATTGACTGCAATAAAACGAAAGTTTTTTCAAGTATAAGCTTACATTGTCAGAACTATGACTTTGGGATTCATTAATTAGATAGCGAATGCTTAACCTAAAGAAAAATATTTTCTGTGCAAAATAAATGGTAATGCAGATGAATTTCTGGTATTTCAAGTTGTTCTCTGTATATAAATTTTGTTTCAAATTTCTTTTTCAGTTATTTTCTCTGCTTTAATATTATACTGAAATAATTTCGTAATTGTGAAACATGTACATTAAATAACCCCGTTGATATGCTGAAATTTCGTATCAACATGACTACAGCCCCAATTTTTAAATTAATTCATGCGATGTGATTCTTTACAAATATAATTAAATGTTTTAAATTTAATGTTTCAATCGGAAAACTTATGTAAATACCATCATCGAATTTATCAACACCTTTGTAAGTTGCATGATCCTTGCTGTAATGAGTCATAGTCTTTACTATCAATTGATTATAAATAAAACTGTATATTCAAACTACATATTAAAAAATAGGAATACTTATTATAAGTGGTAATTATTATGCTATTCATTGAAAAATTAGTTTTTTTCCTAATCATTTTATAACATACGTCTTTTATTCTTCGATTCTCGAGAATGTTAAATAATTAAATTTTTCGTTCTCTTATTTTCAATAACACTTTCAACGAATTTTTACCAACAGAAAGTACATTGATACTTAATTTTGAAATGCAGGAACGTGACAGAAGATATGATAATTTTCAGATGTTGCAATAATAATACTCCTGCTACTATTACAGTCGAATTTGCCTTCTCAAAAAACTATTAATTTACTTCCTATAGGAATCGCTGTATCACATAAGTCACATTAGTCACATCTGTATACTATATCTAAAGATTTTTTAGGGATCATGGAACCTTCGTCCCAAATAATTATACCTACTCATCGTAATTATTCCTTATCAGATTTAAATTATCAAAATGCAGTTACTGTACTGTTAAAATTAAACGGTGAGCAAAAAGTTCAATGACTGGTCATTCCTTTGGAAGTGCATGGATGCAATGACAACATGTCTTTTAAATTAATTTTTTTTGGCATTGATAACTTAATTGATTCACATTACTTATCCTCAGATACAAATACTTGATTTATGTGGCAGTAAACCTAGGTTTTTTTTTGCCAAAAAATTCTTCTGTGTGCAATTCTTATATCTGCACCAAATTTCGTTTCCTTGAATATTTTTCGAAAGTAGCAACTGTGCAAACAATTGGCTTAATTAACTAGGCAACATAGTCATACTAGCTTCTTCACAAATATCATTAATTTCACACTCATATTTAATTGAGTCCATAGCAATGGCAGTTTATCTAAATGTACATTAATGTATTTCGTCATAAGTTCTTGAATTTTTGAGGGACGTTGCACCTGTCGCTTTATTTAATGTCCGCTTTCAATAAAATCATTTGTGATCGTGAGGACATACCATGTTTGATCTTTCTATTGCAGTGTTCTCCATAATACCTTTAAAGGTCTTACAACTTTTAATTTTGTTAATAATATAGTATCCTGAAGTATTTAAATATTTTAATGATTTGGCGCAATTATTTAATTTATTCGACTAAAACCAAGCCAAAGTGGTGCTTGCTAATTCTTTATTGCAGTTTTAATTTTATTTCCTTTAGATTTTAATCTTTGTTTTTTTTTTCTTAATGTAATTTTGGATGTTAATAATGTTTGTAAAAACAATAAATGTAAATGATCAAATGATTTAATTGTTTGCGGTGTAATAAACTATAAAACTAGCATAGACTTTAGATGTGTAGTTTGACTTTCCGAAGTATGATTGAACTTCGACTCTTCCATTTTTTTTTTCGAAGCATGTCTCTCAGAATTTAAGTTTCCTGATTACAGTTATGCTGTCTTTGCGCTAGTTCTTCGATGTTTGATACTTTTGCTTATCTAAAGGTAAATAGTACAGTTGTTGACCCCCCGATAGTGATTGACCGCCACGTGTATTTTTAAATGCAGTCTGTATATATAGATATAAAAATTACACAGAGGGTCAATCAGTCTAAATCTGTCAATAACTGTACCGTTTACACCTATGTCTTGAATGTTTCATCGTTATTCTTCTGTGTTCACATTCCTTCTGCCCCCCCTTTTTTTATTTTAAGATCAATATATTAATATTTAAAATTTTCAACAATTTCTTTTACTCAACATTTCTACCTATTGTTATTTCTAATTCACCTCTAAAACTATAATTTTATATCATTCAAAATAAAAATAGAAACTAACGGAAATTTTAACAAACATTTTAAAGGAAAACTAAGGGAAAGTTCTAAGTGAAGCTGTTTCATGGAAAGCTGAGAGAACGTGCGTGGAGAAGTGAAGAAGGAGATGTTTTGTTTAGCGGGGGGAAGCAATGGAAATAACTCAAATTACATCAAATTAAAAATCACGTTAATAATGAAAGATAAACTACGTAACTTGAAGAGAAACTGCGGAGCAGGTGTGGGAGTGGTAAGATGGAGCGGGTGGAGCCAGGGGGAGGGGAACTATCTTTGACTGTACAACTATACAACATAGAAAGATACAGAAACACGTGGGTTATTTAAATCCATGCATCTGAATATCTCGCCACCTATCAAAAAATGACATAAACAACAGTTGTTAGGTGCAAAAAGGGTTATTGGATAATGACCTTACATTTGAACTTGACCTTAAATTTTCAGGGACACTTTGAGGTCAAGTCGTAATTTTCATATGGGAACCCCCATTTTCGATCATGGATTCTGAAAGATTGTAAAATTATACATCAATAATGCTATTGAAAAATTATTTTTTCTACTTCGGGCCACATTGGAACCCTGGTACACCCTTGTTACAAAAAATAGCATTCGAAAATCGCTCGTAAAGGCTTCTTTACGAACCTCCTTACGTCCCTCGCCTACGGCTCGTGCGGTAAATATCTAGGTTCGCAAATTAAAGCGTTTCCAATCTCGTACGAAAACTACTGTTTCTTCCCTCGGGCAAAGTGCTTTGCTCCCTAGTCAACTCTTTTCGCCTTCAAATTACTTTGCGTCTATGGGTCTAAAACATTGAGGAAAATGACGTGCCTTCTCATAAACGCCATGTACAACCAAAAAAATACAGACTTTAGATTACAACATCTCTAATATGAGACACAGAAATTGACTTATTTTTAGCCAAGAGATGTATTTTTACTTAAATTATAACATACTACATTTTTATAGAATTTCGTAAAAATAAATTCGTGACCCATGTAAGACGTTCTTTTACGAAACCGAACACCTTTATAACCGACACATTTTTTATTTTGCTGTAGCTTTTTTTACGGGTTCTATATTGAAATAAATGAGCCTCGGATTTTCTTTTTTTTTTTTTTTTTATAATATTTTGAATGCTAAGAAGGATTAAAATTCTGCGATTTCGGTAATTTTGTGCTTAAAGAGAAATTTTCAAAAATTCATAACTCCTGTTCTTTTTGAGCTACGGACTGTATTTTTTTTATTTTAAGGGTAAAAAAAGGTAAAAAAAAATACTTTTGAGAAAGATTATCACTAATTTAAATGTTTAAATCGATTTTTAACAATTTCCCCACCCTTGTAGCTAGTTTTTAATGTTACCATCGTATTGTTCGTCAAATTTCCTATCAAAAATGTATTTTTGTTTATTTGGGAGATAATTATCACTATTGGAAATAAATCTATTTATGTATTGCGGTACGTTTTATCGGCGCGCGGATTTTATCGCACGCATTATTTTGTTGCTCCGTATCGTTTTTTTCTATCATATAAATTATTATTTGACATTCTAAATTAAATAATATTGATAAGCAAATAAAATTCATGCATACATAAAATGAAAAAATGAATGAATAAAAATCATTATTGTAGCAAAAAAATACTCTAATTTATGAGGTTTCTAATACAATATTATTAGTCAATAAGTACTCCGTTCTAAGTTACGTTGTCAAATATTTACAGTCACTCTTAGACTATACCATACTTTACTATACTTATACTATACGTGTATAGTTTTTGTTTATTTAAAAATTTGTACAATAGTTTTCTTTTCATGCAATTAAAATCGCTTTGCTTCCAATTCTTGAGGAGAAACTCGAACCGTAGAATGATATATTAAAGTGCCTTTTATCGTTATAGCTTTCTGAAAACGCGTTGATAATCTCTTTTCTTCTTCTTCATAATAAACATTAGTCGAATAGCGACACGTTATATTTGGTGGAGCTTCAGACGCCTAGTTGAACAACTCTTCCGGTGTGCGGATAGGATTATTTAATCTTTGAAGACTAGTGTAACGTATGATAGCTAGAGGCTCTTGTAACTTCGAGCCCTAAGCTCGGCGCCTGCTCGCACAAGTGGACCAACCTGCAGTCCTGTACCGCCTAGGTACTAGCATCGAGACTAAGTGACTCGCTCTCCCCGTTCGGCCTCCGAGAATAACACCTCGTGCGCGTCTGCTCTCTCGTATAATCACTAATAAAAGGTTACGTTGTTTCAACTCGCGGG
>JAPYYV010004456.1:0-16666 GCA_030522625.1 Copidosoma aretas
TAAAGAGTAATTTTGCGTTTTTACTACTTTGAAAAGAGTAATTTTGCGGAATTACTCTTTCTAGCGTCCAATTTTACTCTTTTGGGCTTAGAGTGTAAGTTTTTAATTTCTGTCAAAGATATAAATCATTTTTATCTGATTGTTGGATATATTAAGATAAGGCGTTAAATTTTGAACATTTGACAACCAAGCACTAGAATTTAAATTACAGTGCTTAGGTAATAAAAATAAAACATTTAGAGTTCATAGTCATCGAGGTTCCGGAAGTTAATGCCTGAGCGTTTTAAATCCCATGGATGAAAATGTTTTTAATTTGTTACAGACTTTTGACACTTAAACGACGTTAAGCAAGTTAAGAAAATTATAATGTTGCAAATATTGTCTGGAACGGTGAAATTTTCAAAAATTATTGGTCATTACTAGTGCAATCGACGGTATACAACTTTTTTTACTGCCTCGTTGCATTGGGCAATGACAACGATTGTATTTCTGAGTTTTTATCCTTTTTTACCCTGATTTTTTTCCCAAAAGGTTTTATTGCTCGTAAAGAATATCAAATAAGTTATGCCGTGCGAAAGAGCTCGTATTAGTATGTCTATAATCTTTAGCTAGCTGTTTTTCGCGCTTTTCCGTACAACTCATCTAAAGTTCAAAGAAAAATTTTATTATACCTCTATGAATCATTTTTCGAAGCTTTATTATATTTGTTTGAAATAATTCCACGCATGAAACACGATAGATACTTATTATTTAAATTATCAGATAAGTTTTATTTGATAATTTATCATGCATTACCAAGACGATTTCTGTATAAAAATTACACCAACAGTGATGCATACGTGCACGTGGGCGTGAGAATTATGTAGCAGCGCTAGATAAATCTTTCCGAACGAGTCATCAGCTCAGTTATGTCCTAACAACATTTCCTAGTGTACCCATGGGATGAAAGCTTCAGTTATATATGTGTGCTCAAAGCCTGTTGTAAGATAGTAAAGCGATTAATAAGACGCGCGTTTCACCAAGTCACTAATAGCTGTTGATTTGCCGAGTAAACATTCCATTTGAGGTTGTTCTAGCTCTATAATATTTATTATGTGCTGAAAACCGGTTTTCGGAAATTTTGGTGAGGTGCGTAATGTACGATGAATTTTTACAGCTTTATATAGCTTATTGAATTACAGCTGAACCTTTTTAACTGTCTGATTTTTAATTCTTCAAGTTAATTTTATTATTGCGTTTATTTCATTAATTTACGTTAATAGAAATTGAAAAATTGCAATTAATTGAGGGTTACAAGTGAAATACTTATTTCCGATTTAGTTTGAATCAACATTGACATTGTTTTATCTGTGACTTTCAGATAAATATAATTTTTAATTTTGTATGGCTTGCAGGGGTGGCACTACTGGTTTGGACGGTATGGAATACTTCATACCATGAATTATTTAAGGTATGGAATTCCATACTTTTATGACAGACTATCATGTAACCCAGAATTTTGAGATACAAACTGCTGATAAACTAACGGAAGGTTATTATCAGCTTTTAAACTTCTTAAAACTTACCTAAACCTAAGATAAACAATGCTTCAGAACTGCAGACTAAATGATCACGTAATCATACTGCCGTGCAATGGAAAAAAAGCGTAAGTGCAGCCAGTGTCGAATTGAGAAAATCGATGAAAACTGTTTACATTTAAAAAATGATAAGAATCGAATTTTTCTATCGACAAAAACCTGTTTCTGGGATAATTAGGGCACGATCTAATCGTTGCACGCGAAGAAAAATCAGTTTCTCGAAGAAGAAAGAAGATGATGCATTTATAGATTTTCATTCACGCACTTTCACTTATATTTTAATCGAAAGCCTGCTGCATAACGTCATGAGTGATTAAAATGTATAATTAAAATTATTCAACTATTTCACTGACTGATAACAAAAACAAAGGTTAAGGGGTTAAGTTTGTGTGAAGGACGACGCTCGACGATTGTATATATATATAAAGGTACCAGCAACGTTTGCTTGAGTAGGGACGTACATGTCATTTTCAGAACCTTGCGTAAAAAAATATTTTCTTTCAACTCTTACTTTATTAGCATGTTTATTTGCATATAAATGCCATGATATTATATTCAATGCCAGTCCGACACATTTGATATTGCAAATAATACGCTGATCGAAAATTGGAAAACCACAGGGGCCCGCCCCACTTTTATACGGCACCATCGTGAAGAACTACCAAAAGGAGGCTTATCACGATGGTGCTGTATGAAGCAAGGGCACGATGGGGGATTTCCATAAATTTAAGATTTACGGAACATAAACGAATAAAAATGCAGTTAGTGCTTAATATCATGTCTTGTCCATCACGCATGAGCAAAAGAACTTGTAAAAACTTGGAAATAAAGAAAATTGTCTTTTCACCAAGGTACTGAAAAAATGAGGTTAACCTTAGGTTTGGACTTTCAACACTTATATCTTTTTTTTCGATCGTCAACCTTTGATTTTCGCAATTTCATTAGGAAGAGGGTTATTTCGACTACCTGATTTCAGTTTTTGTAGCTTGTGGCATAACTTTAAGATGAAAAAAGCCATAATTTTTGGTACCGAATTAAAAATTCCCCATATTACCAATGTTAAAACATCGAATTTCAAATGAGTTTGTTTTTCGATTTTGGTCGGCAACATGCCCTGAAATTTTAACTGTAGATTTGATGAGTCTCATTTCACTGTGGATTTCAACCTGGGTGCAATAGCTCAACTTTCAAAAAATGTGATGAGCCTCCTCAATTTGGAATTAGTAGTCTTTCTCACTGGCTAATACCGAGTAAAAAGCATAAGAGCAGTTACGGCTTTTTTCCCCGGAACGACAGACCGGATGCAAAATGTTTGTGACTTACGGCCTTTTTCCGTGTAGGAAAGCAGATTTTTATGGATTTTAAATAATCATTATTGATGAATGAAAAAAGATGTCGAATTTAAAAAAATGCTATTAGACGTAGAATTCCCTGACGAATCGATGGGTATAAATAACTAACCGTTGGACACAAATGCCACTTACGGCTTTTTTCCGTGGTATGGAAGCATACAATGTACACAATGATGCTATTATGATGTTAAGTTTAAACGAAATAAATTGCATACAAAATAAAGTGAACTAAGATTCTCTATGTTTGCAATGTTATAAATATTTGGAACAAAAATAAGTATGTTTACCGTCTAATTTTCAATATTTAAACTACACTGCAATCTCTATATCATGAAAAAATATGTAGTACCGCCCCTGAATGGGCTTGATAGCTTTTACTTGGGGATATCAGTTTTAGCCTTATGAATTGTACGTGCAATCATTATATAACGTCATAATTTTCGTAAATTTTTAATAATTTTGGTTATAGTGCTCGGAACTTGAAATTTTTCAAAAGATAAGAAGTGTTATAAGATGATTGATTAATAATAATTTTATTACTAATATGAAGAAAGACTTATAATGCATTTCTGGTTCTTGTTTTTATTATTTTTGAAAATTTCATATAAGGACCTGTACATTTTTAAAACAATCTGAATTGGATCACTTGGCGATCAAAGTAATCAAACTGCTCAATAGAGTTTGGCATGTTTAGATTGATAAAATTTTGCTGTGAACATTATGTGCTTCAACATTATTTTTAACCTTTCATATTTTAATCAATATTAATGATTAAATAGCCTTCTGAGTTCTTAAGATCGGTCATGTTTGCTAATATCCTACGGCCGTCCAACGGAAAAAAATATATATAAGTGCAGTTGGAGTCGAACTGAAAAAACCAACGAAAACTATTCGTCTTGAGAAAACGATGAAAATTAGAGTTTTTAAATGCCGAAAACCTTTTTCTATGGTAAATGAGGCATTATCTTTTTATTATTGCAAAAAAATAATAATTTTCCGACGGGAACTATGAAATAGTGCACTTACCCTTTTGCCTCGACGCACTTTCCTTGTCAAAACGTCTAAATTTGTTGGACAAAGATATAATTCAAGAATAACAATAGCCAAAGAGGTAGGGCCAAAAATACACGCTGCGCTGTAACTGTGAAATAATTTTGGAAAGCGACCAAAAACCAGTCTGTCTATTTGATGCGCGATATTATTGCTCCGACATGGTTGGAATTCGCAATAGAGTGTGATAAACGTTTGATGGAGCAACTCCGTGAACACGAACTGGGCTGTAAACGTGGTCGATTTCCGGTATCCATTGAGAAACAGTTTTTACTGATGACATCATTCAAAATCATGGCTTTTCTATATCTACATTGGTGGGCATCACTAAACTAGGAAATCATTCTTTGATCATCGGCATTTTTTATATGTGGAACGTAGAACAGGTAGTTGTACTTTCCACAGCAAATATACTCTCCTTTTCGTTTCCTAATTTTATGCCTGCTCAACTCCTTCCACGTCACGTTAAATCAGTGGAGCTAAACAGAATCCAAGACGTTTAACTGGTATAGCATTAGAATTCTAAAAATGATTGCAGTCCCTCATATCTTCAACAAAATGTATCTTAAATCAATAGAATGCTGTCTTATTCGCCGCCACATACTTTCAATGCGTTAATTCGCTGTGCTCTTTCCGAGGTTACTTCCTCTTCTAAAACAATTCTCACCAGACAGATTATCAGACTGCTGATTTCTCAAAGCTTGTTCAACTGCTTCCACTACCGTTATCAGATCCAATTGATGTAAGTTTTTTCTCTGCTTTTAAGTGATAGTATCAAATCACTTCTGGTGTTCTGGTTCGTTGTTGGTTGTGGCTACTTCAAGCCACAAAACTCTCTTTGAGAAGCCATCGATTTTATCTTACGACATGGCCGCCGAAACAAATGTTTGACTTAAAGCAACACATCTTTATACGGGTGACTCGCTTCTCCTGCAGATTTTTCAGGCCCGAAGGTATACATGGATTCAGTTAGCCCAAATCCTATTTAATAATATAAGTTTCGTCCATCAGACTATGATATATTGTTTAGTGGGGTTGTAAGTTTATCGCGATGTTTTTTTTTTTTTTTTTGGCATCTTTCTGCATTCGATTTTGCTGGGCACGTATGGCTTATTGTTACAGATATGTGCAGCGCTGTCTCTCATACAAATTTCGGTCTTAATTGTTATATAGGCAACGATTATTGCAGTCAGCTTTCGGACTAATGCCTATTATATTTGCAGATGATATGCGAAATAATATAAATTTGCAAAATAATATAGCCCAACATGTGGCAGTAATACATTACGGAATAGCTTTAATCTCTTGAAGTCAACTGTCCGTACTAAGATTAGAACTGTGCAGAGATTCGATGCAGTATGCGTACAATAGCTCATCTGAATAAGTAGCATGGCTTCGAGCTATGCAAGCGATAGCACCAGCATCAGTAGCAACGGCATCGTGACTACGCATCCACAAGTGTACGCGCGTGTTTTCAGGCACGGGGTAGCGGAGAGAGAGGCAGATGTTTTGCCAGCTATGCTGTATAATATAATATAACGTGTGGCTACTGCGTGCCGAACGCGGCGTCCGTTATGCGGGATGATTTTCCAGCCCCCAGTGGCTCCATTCCTCATTATCCATCTGAAAAATGCACGAGCTCCGCGGATCCGAGCGGCGCCAGTGCACTGACTCGCGTCATTCCCACGGAAACTCCTGATGTATATAATCGGATAGTATTTGTTTATTTGAAAATAAAACTTGTCCTTTAATTGTTTAAATTTTGATCACAAAGTAACAACCAATATATTTCATTTAAACGCGTGTACGTCGTAACCGAGACTGAAAAAAAATGTCGACAAATGGCATACAACGGTTTCTGCGTTTTGCACAAAAACTGTACTTAATGTGAGATTTGTAGTTCCCGATGTGCCCGAAAATTGTCATCAAGATTGACTGCAAACTTTTTGCTCAATACCAACAAATGTAAAAAAAAACCTTCGAACTATCGGCTATGAAAAAGTTCTTGTCCAACATAGAGACATCTTTGAAAAGCGTTTTTATTTGTCAAGAGTATACTCTACAACATACTTGTCCACTTCTCCTCCACTGACCACGCCCGGAGCGCAAAAAAGCTATTTTTGAAAATCAATTTTTTCCATACTTCCTTCTCGGTCGAATGAAGCGGCATTTAAGTATATTGTAGAGTAACTCTAGTACTGCGGGGCAGAGTAATGGCAGCGATCGGCCGCGATTTACTGATTGGAAAAATAGTATTTGATGTGGATTAAGTACAGCGCTATGATAGGCAAGTGGATTCATCTCGACGAAGTTTAAAAAACTCCGTCTCTACTGATTTTCACTTCTACCCTTGCAAAGGGAACAAAATATCGTTTTTGACGATCTTGAGATAAGACCCATGGTGAGTGTTGTATCGCCTTCTACCCGCCAGGCATCACACTGTGCCGAAAAGAAAATCCATCCCCCCCCCAGAACGGTCGTTGGATCAGTGTTTAGCGTGCTAGCTGCGGAAATAACAGCGTTCGAGGGGTCGTAGGTTCGATCCCCGGTCAGGGCACTCAGATGTTTTTCGGTGGGTTATCGTCAGGAAAGGAACCTATGATCTATGATACCAAAAAATGCGATTGCGCTAAAAATAACTTTGAAAAAATAATCTTGAATTCGTAATAATGAAAACGACTGATGTTGTAAAAAAAGCGATACATCAGCTCTTTGAAAAGAAAAGGTGCGTTATGACTGAATAATATTCAGTATCGCTATGTACTTAATGTGATCTTTGTCATAAAGAAAATGTATATGATCTATGTGCGAAAAACGTGTATGTACTCTGCGATATGTAATTGCGAATTGTATTGGAGGAATACTGATCCATGTAATACTTCAACTATATAATATACTTGTATACGAAAAAGCCAGTAAATAAATTGGTTTTAGTTTCTACCCCCTCCTCCTGCATCCTCTCGGTGTAAACCCGTATTGGCTGTGACTATTGTTCTGCGGACACCCAATGCCATCCGTATATTATGCACAAGTGCTGATACTGAGGCTGCAGTCACATGGAGCATAATAGAGCAGCGGAATAGACCCAGTGCAATAGAAAGAGATAATCAGAGTAAAACAGACAGACAAGTTCGCAATAAGCTCTAGTTGACTCTCTATCGCGCAGAGTTTATTCCGCTCCATGGGACTGCGTCCTTAGGTTCCATCTCCTAACTCGGACTTTCAACTTTTCGTTTTTAATACTATTTGCAGTAAACAGTGGTGACCAAACCATCCTCGTCGGTTGAAATAGTAATAGCAATGATAATGATTATAATGATGATTACAATAATAATGTTAAAAACATTGATCAAAATAATAACCAAAACATCTCAACATAACTCGTAAAAATATTTCGAGCACAAATACCAAGGTAACACAATCCAGGCGCTCGCTATTGTATGGGTATTGCGGCTTGTTTCTGACTCTTGTGCAATTATTTACGTTAGAATTTACTTTGATTTTATTGATATTCTATGATCTCTTGACCTCCTTGTTTCGAACCTTCTAGAAATAGTGTATTTTTAAACAGTATTTAAATAACGGGTAAAAAAAATTGCTATTAAATGCAAATCGCACACTGCTACCATTTTTTCGTCATAGCAAAAATATTGCACGAGAATGAATAGCGCAAATATTGCAGTGAATGGGTTACCATCAGGATACAAGTAGTGAGATCGTTTTCATTGCGACCTAAGGATGATCAGGAGCGTCACCGCAGAGGGATGAGGAGAGGAGCTTCCTTGACCCCGCGCAACATAACCCCCTTTACCGCGTACCTCCTCCCACAGCCTATGAACTCTATTTGTTTTTAAGTTTAACAGTGATTTTCTCCCAAATCTACCACAATGTACCACGAAACCTCGCTCACCGAATGTAGAAACAAAAATCCATCAATAAGTATGTTTTTTTCATATCTCTGCATTTTTAAAGTTTTTTTTGTGTGTAAAAAAATAATTTCCATAAGAAACTCCCATAAGAACGTATGGTAAAGAGCTCAACTTGAGCACTTATTTACGTAAATAAATAACCCATAAAAAAATTCTGAAAAAATTAAAGATGATTCACGATACTTTCAAAAACATATCCTCAAAGTTCTATAGTCTCATCTCTGAAGTTTCATTTAACTCCTAACCATCCCTAAATATGCGTATGATATCTGATTAAAACATTTGATGAATAATACAGTCTCGGTCAGATATTTTTCTCTCACTTCCAAGTACAATCCACATACCGATTGGGAAGAATAAATAAACCACACGAAAACAAAACCAAGCTGTCGCGTGCTAAGTCTTGCCACCACAAGTGTCTGGAAATTCGGGGTACTTGCCTTTCGTATTTTCACATCGTTCGAATGGATAAAACATATCGGTCTTAACTCACATATAGTCCATCCCTATCTGTACATCTTAACAATATACCGAGACAATGGTCGTTTCAGAAATCTAAGTGGACCGATCGTCGAAGCCTCGTGAGTTTTACCGTGAACACAATCCTTGCTCGCGATCCGTGGCGTGCCCTGTAGTCGGAAAACCTATTCGGACCCTCAGTAGATTTTCTTACAAGGAGGCTTCGCCTCGAGGCGTCATATCACGTTCATGCGGAAGTTTCGTGCCCCCTCTATGTAAGAAATAGTGTTTTTTTCCATCCTTTGGGTGAAATTTTGTAGTTCTGCTGTTCCACTGATGTGTAGGTAAAAGTACTTCTTCTAGCCTAACCTAACCGTGGAACTGCAAACTTCCGCCCAAGGAATGGAAAAGAACAGGTTATCTGACAAGCGACTGGCAAGCCTATTAATATTAATTTCCGATCGAGCTGGCGCACGAACGATTCGGCAATTTAAATTTCCAAATCGGTCGAATGCGCGCGTTAGCCGTGCCATTCTGCAGACCGGCGATCACATGTAGACGAGGTGAGCTGGCTATTAAGGGCGAGTGGGAGCCAAGTTGGCAAACGAGTAGCCGGGGCGATGCTACTATACAGGGAGTACCTATAGCTGACGAAGAAGGGACGAGAGATTAGTCAGGCATACTTCTGGATAATTGGTCACATTTAAATATCAATCTCCGGAGCTCGAGCTTTGGACAGTAGTCGGGGAGAGGGGGTAGGGGGGGGGGGGGCGAGAGCAAGGAGGTTGTTTTGTTTGCCTCCAGTATACGTACACTATTGCATGTGTGTTTGTGTGTGGTGGTGTGTGTTTGTGCGCAGGTCGCGTTCTCGGACGATCGGAGCTCTGCTTGCGAGCAAGAGCTCATTACGCGGACGCTTCGGAGCTAGCCTATGACGCGTGTGTTTGTATATAATATATCAGTACACGCGCGCGTCCATATGCTCATTCCGCGTTCGCTCCTCCCGTCACCGCCCCTCTATTCATTGGGGCTTACGCTCGCCTCACCCTTGCAAGTAGGTAGGTACTCACGTGTGCGTGTGCAGCGTTGCGAATCTTTACTCGCTTTTTACAAATCTTTCTCTCGCTCCCTTTCTCACTCTCTATTTTACTCTGCTTTTTTGTACGAAAGCGGTTGGACTCATTATTTGTCGTCCGATCCGATTCACATGTAGCTTCCCCATCATCGAATCCTCGTTTTTTCTTCTTTCATGCAAATGATGCATTATGAAAGAAGACAACAAAAGATCTATCAATAAAATATGAAAGACAATACGGTCCAAGGCTCCTTGACGATGGAGGATATACTTGTGGACGCCCGTAACCGAGATACAGCTGTAGCTATTGAGTGGTATTTAGGATTAACGATGGTAAGGATGTGCATAAAGATATACATACACAGAATCGGAGCGAGCATTACACGCGGACACGAACAGGCATGAAGGGGAGATTAAGGACTAGGGCAATAATACGGCGAAACGGGAAATAAAGGCCGAGGCGGGGAAAACGAAATGCCCGGATAAATAAGGGAGAAACGTTTGTCGGTGCTATTAAAGGCTTTTGTTTTGTTTGTGTTGAAGCTGCTGCGTTCTCACTCTCGTTTTTCTTTTGTTCCCGAGCTATTTCTCACTGGTTTCTGCTTAAACGGGGCTAAATGTCGTATTGGTATTCCTGTAATCTATGTGTATAGGTAGGAGTAAATTAATGCTCTCATCTCTGTACCACCCAACTGGACAACATACAGCTGCACTCTCAATTAAGTATCCCGATCAGAAATATTAACCAGGCAAGATATTGGCCTTACCTAGGCAGCCTATGTTCACCGAGGGGGGTCCTAGCGTGGCTAATGTGTGATGTAATAAGACAACGAGAGTTTGAATAAATCAGTGGAATAAGTTAACCATCAACTATCAAGACAACCTTTGCATGTTCCATGTGTTTTTTGTATTCAAACTAAAGCTAGATAATTTCTTAAATGCCTTATTGTTATATCCTCATCAAATCGTGCCCGTTTTGGAGAGAGATGCGCCTTTTGTCTGATTTTATGGTCACAAAATTATCAATGCTTTTATCGTTTACTAATTTGAAAAATAATAATAAACTTAAGCTGTCTTGGCTTAAAAGATTTTCAATGTAGCAATATTGTTATATTTAGAGCATAAAGTCAGTAAAATGCATAATGTAAGTGCGATAGGGACGGCTGCATCATGATGTCCCCGTTGCACTTGTACTAAGAGCCCATGACCATCACGTAACCTTAGTGTTGACAGTGTCAGCAGAACGGATGTTAAGTACATCAGGAATAATGAGATAGAAAAAGTTACCTAGCTAGGCTCTAGCATGATGTAAGTAAAAGAAGTGTGTTACCCAACTGACTGAAATTGAGTATGCTCCTGCGCACATCCGCGATTCTGCCATATTGTTATCTTTGAAGTCTGCTGTGTGATTACACTATTGCCCGTCCATACATGTCCACGCTTTGTCACAAAATAATGAGAAATAGCTTACGTGTTTATGAAATGGTCTCCCAAATTGAATGAAAACACGAGCCATACTGGTATGAAATATTTTCCGATTCTCACACAGCCAGAGATGTCACAAAAATGGATCGAGGATTAAAAAACGAGAACCTAAACCATAAAAACTCCCTAAAAATCGTCAATGTAAACAGCTCAAAATAAATATTCATTTTACTCGCGACGGTATCGAATGAAAGCCACTTAATGGTACAAAATTTTTTCTGACTTCATACATCAGTTACATTCATATAAATATGTAAACCAGCTGCATATTCTACAAAGTAATTTTCGATCGATAAAAGTGTGTTACGAATTTTTAATACTACCTTATATACCTACCTTTGAATAATGAGTATACAAAATTTCAGATAAAAAAATTGAACAGAAAAAATGGTAGAAGCAATTTAGTGAAAAAGCTTTGTGTCGGGCTGCGCTGCAGCACGTGTTTTTGTCTGCTTTTTTTTACAAAATCGTTTTTAACTCGAAAAATGGCCCATGACCTTGGGGCCTTGAAGTGCTAACCTGTTTAGGATTGCACAAGCTTCGATGCCATGTATCGCTTGTTAATCGACACTTCGATTTACTATTTATTTTTAACAAAGAATGTGAGAAAATTCACTGCTAATGGAAAACGACATGGGAAGAACTACTTCCTCATGTTTTTTTTTATACAAACACAGTATCAAAGTATCGCAAATAAGTGATACATAGCATCAAAGTTTGTGCAATTCTAAACAGGTTGGCACTTTAGGGCCTCAAGGTGACCGATCATTTTTTCGAGTTATAAACGATTTTGTAACGAAAAAAACAGCCCAAAATATGTGCCGCAGCGCAGCGCGGCACAATGCTTTTTCACTAGATTGCTTTTCAAACTTTTTCTTTTCAATATTCAATACACACGTTCTTAAAAGGTGAATGCATAATGTAGTATTGATAAATTTCAGATGCTCAAAAATACGTCACACACTTTTGTCAATTGAAGTTTCGATTTTTAGATTATGGTTTTTTTTTAGCACACAATTTAACTTGTCAACTTCTGACAAAAACTGAAAGAAACTGTAAAGTCTGAGGAATATCTGCGAAATTTTTGAGCCTGCTATATTGAGTATTACCTGCGTAGTAGCGAGTTGAACGTAACTTCGTGATAAGCGCTCGAAGAATATTTTTAATAGGTATGATGCCTCGCTGGAGCCTCCCACGATCAAATAATAGCTAGTCAGATAGCATACACTGCAAACTGCGTTGCTTTCTTTGGCTGCTCATGCAAAACAAAAAATATGGAAAATTTAGATAAATACTTATATTTTTTAAAACGTTGCAAATATTTCACTTGATAACTTTTGGATTACAAACAAAAATTCTCGAGTGTCTTCTGTGCTCATTTTTTCCCAGAGAATTGTTAAAAATTATTTTTGTAAAAAACACTTTTTAATGGGGTTGTAAAAGAGGTGATTTGCAGGTTGAACCTCATTCGGTATCTATTTTTAATGTCGTATGATGCTTAATAATGCATAATAATTGAGAAAACGTGAAGCTTTAAATGAAGGTCAATATTCGACTCAAATAGTGCCAGTTATGATGGAATTACCCATGTAATTATCATTCCATCCTAATTAATTGTAATAAATAAACGTGTGCTTTCTTTTATAACGTATACTGCTTTCAATGGTATACAGTTTATGAATCTGTCATTGGCTTTTGAATAAGCTTTTTAATTCTTTTGCAGTCAGTTCTTCTCACATTTCCTTTTCAGATTCACTTTAAAAAAATGCGGGTTTGAACCTTTTTTTGCAAACAGTCATATTATTAATACATTTGATATAACAAGGGACGTGTGTACATACTATTGGCCTTACAAATACTTAATTTACATAAATACAATCAACACATTTGATGGTATTCCATCAGTGTTACCTTGATGAGACTCGATCCCCTTTCTCCATCATGAGTGGCTTCATCGTTTGGATGATTGGCTGTACCATACCGTTGCTTGTTAGATTAAAGAAACAGCAAATATGCCCTACGCTTATGGTATCCCTAATGCATATACGCACAATTTTAGAAATGTAGACACTAATACTAGTACATTTTCTTAAATATGAGATGATGCGCGCATAATTTCCTCATTTCTGTAGCGCTTGTGTAAATCACTTTTCATTTGATGGGTTTCGACGAATAAACGATAGTTTCTTTCAATACATTTAGTGAGGTCTCTTGTAACATCCCGGATTATCATCAATCTCTTTAATTTTCTGATTATGAAAATTTTCGGTTTAATTAAGTTTAGGATTTATTATTTTTGTGCGTTTCTTCGTTATTTGAGGTAAATGCAGCTACGTCATTATTAGTTTGATATATTTCTGAAAATAAGATAGTCAGCACACTAGAATATACTGTTGATGTATAAAAGAGTCAGTTTTTCGATTTGAAGTAATTCAACTAATTCTTATAAAAGAATAGAATGTTGCATCTAGAAAATTTTTGATTCTATATTTACTCCTTTAGATGGATTATCGAACAATATAAGATACATATTTTTTCTTTTTGCCCATCAACAAAAATTTACGATGATAGAGCACATAATTGTTAAGGAGTGGGACTGATGACGTCACGATTGTCCATTTTCTCTAGACAATCATGACGTCATTTTACTTCCTCTCCGAAACTTCGACGTTCTTAACTCTCGTCAATTTTTGTTTGCGGGCAAAAAGAAAAAAACAATTCAAATTTTTTTTTGATAATCCATTTGATGGATCCAATAGATTTTTATATGCAAAATTCTAATTAGCACGTTAGAATATCTATTTTTACCTCAAAGTAGCACAAATATACTTAGAAACTTGGTAGGCAGAATTTATAGGGTAACAATCACTTGATATGCCGAAAATGTAATGATAAAAAAAAAAAAACAATAAATACATGAATTAGGTACCTATTCCATAAGCTTTCGGCTCTTTATCGTACCACGTTATAAAATCATTCTGCAAAGACATTGCGGTATAACTAAATGTCAAAGCCACTACATCTACATTCGAAGTTCCTAATCATCATCATCATCATCATCATTATTATTAAACCGCGTCAAAATAGAAAATAATAATAACTTACTATTGCATGTAAAGGTTATCCATTTTGCAACAATGCTACTTGTCGCCGACTTATGTTGTTTGTATCAATATTCATTAAGATATTCATTAGTTAAAAAGTGGTTGTTGTGAACAGGCAATTACAGTTGGTTGGATTTAATTTCCCAAATTCGCTATTTTTTCCAGTTTCTCCTGTTACGGATTGATATTAGTTCGATTCGCCCACTCAACATCAAATGTGGAGCTCAGAAAGAATATCCACTAAATCAAATGTTTTTGTGAAATCGCAAGGATGAACTAATACATGTATTAAGATTCGAGCTATCTAATGTTTCTTAATGTGCACAATCGATTTGAGGAAGCGGACGAAGAAACATGTAAGTTGTCATATGTATGTATGTATGTATGTATGTGTTATGGTATCTCGGGTAAGAAATGTCAGCACCACCTTGTGAATATATATTTCATGAAGAATATTGTAAAAACTAAATGGGTATGTATGGCCATGACATAACCATAGAAAGACTAATCTCTCATCTTCAAGTTTACCTAGTTGTAAATCATACATCAGTGGTTCTTACGATCAAATTTGACAACTTAGGAATCAAATTCATGTCATCCAATTCCAGCTTTACGGTGGAACATTTTTTCTAAATTCTTTGATTCTTGTATTTTTACTAATTTGTCTAGTTTTACTCTTACAAACATCCATAGTCTTTATTATGATGTAAATCGTGAGAACAATCGAGTGAAGTTTTTACGTATACATGTTGTGTTATATCTCTCTCCAAATTTAATAACCTTGCTGTGGAAATATTTTACTGACAATATTCAATAATATTCCTTAAGACGGTTCAATGACTTTCTCAAAATGTAGAGAAAGCAGTGAAACTTTCAACAATAAATATTCAGAGTGTCAGAAAACTGTGTGAATTGTTTCAAATTTTTTTACTACTACTGTTTTTATTGATGAAATTTCATCTCTAAATACAAGCTCTTAAGAACTGCAATAAGTTCTGGCTTATTTTTAATCGATAAAAAATTTTGTTGTGGAAAATATTGAATAAATTCTCACAGTTTCCTGACACTCTGAAGAGCGTTTGTTGAAAAATTGATTGCTTTCTATACATTTTGAGAAAATCATTGAATCATCTCAAGACTAATATTTTTAAAGAGGCTGTCTTGATATTATCTTACAGTTATAAAATAAGTCTTATCTTGAAAAGCAACACAAGCAAAGAAAATCTCGAGATTAATCTTTGTATTTGCACTTATTGTATCGTTTTCTTATACTAAGTAACGTAATATCTAAGTAAGCGCGAATAATTTGAAATTATTAATTAAGTCCTTGAAGGTCCTAAAGTATTGATACTATGGATAGTATTGACAGACCGATGATAACAGATGGCACTAATACAATTGCATAAAGCCAACACTTGAAAGTTAACAAATTTTTTTAAGTTCTACACAGTTCTAGATAATTATAGATACAGGTAAAATTGTACAAATTCAAATGCGTTCGACAATATTGGAACGTATATATCAGTGTACGTATTCACACACTCTCACTGCCAAAGCAAAATAAGTAAAAGAAGCCAGAGAGAGAGAGAGAGAGAGAGAGAGAGAGCGAGAGAGGAAGGCATTCTCGTGCGGCCAGCGTACCCATGTTGATCACCGTCGAGGGTACGTAAGTACACGAACGATGAGAGCGACGACTGTGTGTGCTCGTTCGATTAGCGCGCGGGTGCGAGTTGTTTCGCATCCTTGTTAATAAGTCGAGGGGAGCTGCAGCACTCCTTTCATTTCTCTCATCTTTCTCTTTCTTCTCGTCCGCGCAGGCGATTCCTCCGATTGCTCCTCTGTCTCGTCCACTCTCTTACTCTCCTCGCCACCTTCATCGGCGCACATCGATATACCGTTGAAACAGTGACTCGGCTGTGCCTCACTCATGGGACATCATGTCTCTCCTTTCAATAGGTGCATCTAGGTATAGTACATATATGTAGGTATGCTCTTATATTCATGCCTGCACAGTGCAAACGGCCTTTTTTTAATAAGTACAATGCCAGGGTTGAAGCTCTCGTGGGAAAAGTTACGCAGTTCTCTGTGACTGCGCTCATTGGCCCGCCACTGTGTACTATAATATATTGTATACTAGTAACGTGTATGCATACCTGTGTACATATAAGCAATTTGAGTACACGTTTTCTCCAACATCTTTTCTCTTCCTTTCTTCTTTTCCTATCATATTCTTAGAACCCAATGTATAGTAGTTGCCATGCATAGTTCGTGCGAAGTTTCATCGCAGTGACGTGTTTACATAACAAATGGTGCTGGTCAAACGATTTGTTGTCATAAGAAGATAGGCTATATGTATATATACTAATGAAGCTTCGCCCCCCTGCGTGCTCCGCGTGCCAACCCCCATATTTTAATATTTTCATCCTTATGTATGAATATACAATACATGAACTTATTCTTGAACACATGCATGCGTACATACATAGATAACCGAAACAAACGCGTAAAAAATCGTTTAGAAATCGAACAAATATAGATTTTTTTTTTTTTATATTATACTGCTGTACGTCCGGCTCCTATTAAGGGCACTACTCTGGGCACTGAGCAGTTGGGAAAGGGAAGGGATGAGGGATGG
>JAPYYV010004457.1:0-33010 GCA_030522625.1 Copidosoma aretas
ATTTAAAAAATGCACAGAAAAAAGACAAATCGAACGGAGAAAAAGGGGGAAACAACTGGTTTTCAAAACCACGATCGTTATTCATGCCCGAGCGCGCTCCTCGATAAAAACCTCAGCGCGGACGAAGCGCGCTATTTTAAAAATGGGCCGTAAATCAACTCTAATGCACATAATGTATATCCCCCGAGTACGCGCGCGGGTACGATAAATTTGTGTGTCCCGATGAGGAACGCGAAAACAGTCGAAAACGGGGAAATACACTGCAGGTATCTGCAGAGGTATTATGTGAGAAAAAACGCTCGGCCTCAATCTATACGCGTACGCGCCCAGGATTGAATTTGAATTTCGAAAAAGAGTATAGGCTCGCTTTGTTCTTTTCTTCCTGACCATAGTTCGGGCGTTTCTTTCAAAGAGGTCCGTTTCTTTGCTCTTAAGATTTATGTAGTATGTGCTGTGCGTGCGATTCTCTGACTCGTCACGCAGGCAGAGTAACACGTACGCATGTTTTGTCGCGTATCGTATTTGGGGTGGATTTTGTACTCAGAGCCGAATCAATTAGAGCCTTTGTATTTTTCTCTTAGCATAATGAACTTGTTGAGTTGATATTCATTTCATGTAGGCTTATTATTATTGGTTATGGCAATGATGTGCAACGATAACAAGACGAAACAAATTTTTTGGAGTTTCGATAATTTTAGGAGGTAACCCCACTTATAATCGATCATACCAGAGAATATAGAACATGCCCCTCTCGTTTAGATGTTCTATATTCTCTGATCATGCGATGGATGCTGTGGTAACCTGAAAATTTCAGTGTGTTTGAAATAATTTTGGAAAATAGCCAAATATTTTCAACTTTATTAGATTATTATGAATTCACAGAGTCCTTATCTAAAGTGAATGTTTATACCGATAATAAGAAGAATATTCAGTTCCAACATGATACATGAAGATCAAAAATGGGTGTATAAAATACTATGATTCCTAATAAAGTTACTATTATTGAACATTTTTTTCTCGTGTAAGCGTGCTATCATCACCACTGTGGGGCTTACGAAGAATCAACTTTGAGTTTGTAATTACGAGGAAAATAAAAATCAATGAATAAGTTTAACGACTTAGTTTCAGACACTATGGTTAACTCAGATTTATTTACTTAGAGTATAGCAATAGGGACCAAAAACATCATATTATTAAGTACACGGCTCTACCCCAACGTCAAAGCCATCAACATTCGAAATTAAACTGTTTTTCAACCTAATCAATCAACCAAGTGCCTCGATCATTCGAAATGAAATCAATGAAGTAACGTTACCCGTGATGCAAATCAACACCCGATCTTCGTTCACGCGAGAAATACCTCCTAAGTACTCAGTAACGCATCTATACCTATACAGTAACATGCAGCGGTATGCCGATCGAGTATAATAAATTATTACAGTTGTCGCGCGCGTATAAATGAGCGTTCTTCGATGACCTGCAAAAACCAAAAGGAAAAGCGGGACCTGGGGTCAGGTTTCCGTGGTTTTCCGATTCCTCCGCTTCATCCGTCTCGGGAAAATTAAAATTCAAAACCGACCGGCCAGCTCCCATTAGATTTTCGCGGAAGACGCGGGCGCGCGCACTGCCGGGACGACGACGACGCATTTTTATACACGAGCCGGGGACGCGCGCGCTAGGGTACGCAAACATACGGACGATGTATGAACCACGTTTTCTCATACGTATTAAGAATCGTCCGGCTACGAGTGTAGGTGTGCGGTTATGGGCATGCGTCGACTCATTACGCCGGTCGCATATATATACATGTATACGTCCGGACGACCGCGGTACAGCGGATCCGAGAAGCAGAGGCAAAGAAGCGGGAGAAAAAGAAGCGCGGCGCGGCTGCAGCACCTTCGTACGTGACGGCATGCCGATAGCCGCGAGCTTTCGATGCGGCTCTCGCTGCGCGGCGCATGGGCTGTAATACAAGCTAGCGCGCGAAGTTTGTCTCGCCGGCTGTATAACGAAGTGCTGCACTTACTTGTGCGACTGAGACGGGGACTGCGGGCCTCCGCCGGAGCCGCGATGGGAGGCGATGTCGAGGAGCGCGCTTTGGATGGTTGTGGGAGGAGGAGGAGGAGGAGGAGGAGGTGAGGTGTGGTGAAACAGTGGTCGGACGGGTGCGAGGATTTTATACGGGGGGAGTTACTTCATTGCACATATCGGAGCTAAGCGAGAGGGACAGTATGATGATCATTTCAAAATATTTTATTAAATAAGAGGACTTCTTCGATATGCCCATTATTCTTTGAATATTAAATGACTTAAAAAGAGGCATTTACGAAACAAGAAGGAAAAAGGTAAAATTTAATATTATTTTAAAATAAGGTTAAAAAATTCAAATAATACATATATTCTTGTAGTGAAACACTAACCATCGAAACGGTGATAATGTCTTTAATCCTAAGCACAATGTCAAGGAAGTTTACGAGAGTGATTACTTTATTAATTTAATAAATACAATTTCATTGACCAAAAAAAAAAGGTGTAAGTATATGTAACGTACTTCGGTGTGCTTGTAAACAAGCAAAATTGCCCGTGTCCGAATGATGCGTGCCAAACACTCTATAATTATACGTAAAAGCCTCTCACAAAAAAAACAAAAATAACATCGTCAGCCATCAATAGAGTTATACAGCGTATGTGTCCACTTTCGTGGGTGCCGATAGTTGGCCAATTATCTTGGTAGAACGAGACCACATTAACATGTGTCGCAAGTTTTTGCTGTACGCGGAGAGAGGAGAAGCCACTTGGCTGCGACTGAACGTGCATATGCATGTATTATTATCAGAAGCTGCTGATGAGTTTAACTTTTTTTTTTCATCTCAGATCTACCTCAGAAATTAAAAGTACGCGGTACTCTACATTTAGCTGCATCGTTATATTTCGCATGCCATACTTGGCAGTTATTAGCAGTTAATATACGTTATTTATGAATATTGATGCAGTTGAAGATGAACGTAGGGAAAAATGAAAACAAGATTTTTCAGCTCATGTTTTTTAAGTCAGTTGCAAATAGACTAATAATAAGTTATTTACTGTTTACAGTTTTGAAATCAATAAAGTCATTACTTGCATGTAGGGCTTCACGAGGCTTAATATAAAAAGGTTAAATACAATACACATATCATTAAAGTTTGACTGCGTTTTAATAAGAAATGATACGAGCTTACTCAAAATATCTCTTGCCAAATGTGCATAATATAAGATTATATGCTTTCGAAATCATTGATTTTAAATACAATAAAATTACACAAGTGTCACACATAAATGAAACATATCATTTAGTTTGAAATTTAAAAACAGTTGAAGCACACACCAATAATTCAAGACAAGACCAAGACAAGATTAATTTTTTCGGGATTTCTCTAGAACAATGCGATGATTGTACAAATATTGTCTTGTCTCGAGTCTTGTAAAGTCCTACTTTTACGAATTATTACAACTAGTTTTGATAAAGAAAAATGTAACCAACGGCGGAATCGATCATACTCTTTTAAAGTTGAGTCAACGCCATATCAGCATACAGTCAACACCATATCAAAAGCCAAGTACACGTACACACTCACAGCAAAGTCAAGTATATCTGTAGATTGCATAACTACTCATGTCCTATACCTAACACAAACAAGACTCGAGCAATCATCAAACACTTTAATTTTGACTTCTTTGATGTTTGTTAAACATCTCAGTCGTGCAAGGACAGATCATGATGATTTTTTGTCGTGCACGCGCTAAATGTTACTGTTCAAGTGGATTTTATCAGATTTCTCTAATTAACAAGGTTTATTCACCTATAGTTTGCCCTGCAGGTGATGCACGGCCCTATCCAGATAGCCCACAGCGATGCATCTCAGAGTCCAGGCGAATCGTTTTACCAGCTGTTTGGACGACAGAAGATGATCGAATCAGTTGGAAAAACAGTGGACGCCGACCAAGACGCCCGAGGCGAGCCGGGCGATTCGAATCACGGTTGGACAGCTGGACTCTCCCAACCTACCGCCCCGGAACGAAAAGACGCGGACAAAATTTTGCTTCGAAAGCCTCGACAAGTCCGAACAGCCCGATAAGTCCGCAACCCTCGCTCCTGACCCCAAAGACCGCAAGACACCACCCGCTCAACCTCCCAAGCGCACGGCGATCCTTCATCCCCGCGAACGGCGCCAATCAAAACGGGACGATAACGGTGAAGAGAAGCAGCGCGCCCCCCCCCCCCCCCCCCCCCCGCCCCGCCCCGCCGGCCTGCGGCCCGCCCCCCCCCCCCGTTCGTGCGCTCCAGCGTCTCTGTAAAGATCGTCCGTTCAGCCCCTCGCCGAGACGCGCGCGCGGAGCGGTTGCGGAGCGGCCAAGTACGGACAAATAGCTCGCGGTACAACGCGAGGGGGCCGACCAGTGCGAGAGCTAATTGCCGCGCCGTGCCCCCCGTCGCGCGGGATGCGCTTCCCCGTCCAGCCGCGGCTGCACACGATGCGTCCGTCCGATGCGGCGGCAGTACCGTTTTCCGGAGCACGAAGCGCCAGGGATGCTCGCCGGCGCGACCTTGGGAAACGCGACCGATCGGGCGCCTCCGGGGGAGATCCCGTGGCCGGGTGATTATGACCGCGGGCCCTCCTGGGATGTAACGGAAGTCCGGGGGAGGATTATGACCGATCCGGCGGAGCCGATTGTCGCGGAGCGGCCAACGGGACTTTGCCCCCCCCCCCCTCGCCTGCTGCACGATTGTCGTGGGCCTGCCCCGGCGGGAGAGGGTTTGATCTTTGGCTCTTTGTGCTCCGAGGGATCGATAGTGCTCGTGGTGCATTTGATGGAGATTCGCGTTATGATTGTCGGAGGAGTGGGTCGGTTGGATGGATGGATGGTTTTGGAAATAGGCTGATGGAAAGGGTTTCTTGTATCGAAGACTTGCTTATTAACTGTGCATGAATGTGGAGTCGAATGCGAGCTAGTTGATGGTAATGAAGGATGCGGCAGTTGATGAATAAAGTATGTGCGAGGAAGTATCGGAGGTTGCAAAAATCAAGATGAAATTTAATACATATTAGTTAACTATAATGGACTATTTGTTTACTATTCAAGCAATTTTTTTTATTAGTGTATACATCCAAGCAAAATCACACGACGTAAGAAATCCAAGTATTGGTTTGAACAGTCAAAGAAATTGTTTACTTTTAGACTTTTGAAAGTGCTTATTAGTAATATGAGAGGAAAAGTTTCGAGTCATTTGTTTACATACAGCCTCATTTCTAGTACGTAAAATACTGGATCTTGAGAAATCTCTCTAGATGGTAAATGATAATTTTTGTTCCCAATATTAATTTTTTTTTAATAATAATAACATGCTTTTGACAACAGTTAAAAACCTAGTCTTGTACAACTCAATTGACTCTAATTTTCTTAGGCGCAAAGGTTTACAAGCTAAAACGTTTTTGGCTTCGCACAGTCATCGCGTTCTTTGGACAAGTCTTTCAATACAGCTGGAAAGTTTAAAAAGTAAAATTTGAAAAATTTAAACCAATACACTTACAGTTTTTTCTATTATTTATTAATTTTCTTTCAATAAAAGCACTATTGTACGTTGCGATTGCAGCCGAGTCGGTTGTCGTTCTAAAAAAGGAAGCAAAAAGAACAGGACATGCCGGTCGTTACACGTGTAATTTCTTAACTGAGCGACCTCGAAAATCAGAATCAACATCGACCCCTGAGTCACTTTCTACGACCATTTCTTTTCACCTCGCGAAGAAAAACATTTGATAAGTGCTCGTGGCTCGAATTGGTTCCCCTGCACGGAGCGGCTAACGGAATCGAATCGCGGTATATAATGGCACTTGATGCCCCGAGAGATGGCTGATAAGAGTTGCTTCTTGATTTTTTTTTTCCAACCCAATAGCGATTTCGAGGTAATGATGGGACGTATAATAATCGAGGGTCGTTGGGAAAATTAAATAAATTGCGAGGCTGCATCAAGTCGACAGACGCGAATCGATGTATCATTTAATTTTTCGACGATCGAGTTCCAGTTTCAAATCGGCATCGATCTTCCATTTTTGCGCTATGCAGCATCAGAGCAACTATCGACTGTTTTTGAACTTAAATCCTTATGAGAGAAAAAAACAGTTGTATAGACCGTAGATACGTTAATGTACAAGATCGTTCCGCCCCGATGTACCGCAAACTTACAGCTCGAGCTGGAGCGCAAGATTGACTTTGATAGCGTGCGTATTGGTATTCGAAAAAAGTGGCACAATTCGGACAATGATGAATATAGTCCTTTTCTCCTCTTCATCCATTGTTAAACATTATCTTTTATTTAATTTATCGCTATGCGCAATCCCAAATACATATTCTTTCCATATTTTAATAGTACCATACATTTTGCCTACACAAGTGACCCATGGAGAATATCGTGGTGATTCTCCGTGTTGTTTATGTATTCACTGTTCGCATTGCATTTTCCATTACATTATGAACAGAACAGAGAAATGAAAAAATATTTCCTGGCAACAATTTTTTGTGAAACAAGATTACCTGCCTCAAAAATAATTAAAAAATCTCCAACCGAACACTTTTAATTCAAGCGCAAGCGTTTGCAAAATACACACCCACGATCCATCCTTCAGGTGCATCACACGAATTTCCCAGCTACCTATCCAACCGCCAAATTTACCAGATCCCGGGCACAGCCTGCCTCTGTACGCTCTTTCTCCTTTTTTTTTTTTTTCAAAGACACTGACACGCGAGCAACAAACCCGGAGCACCAGCTCCATTGACGCGTACCCCACGCCTTGTCTCCGGGGCGCAAACGTTAACGCGATCATCCGCGCCCGTCAAGCCCCGGACGAGGCGCGTCACTCAAACTTTCAAGCTCGCCCGCGGCGCTCGATCCCACTGACGCCGTAATGAGCAATCATAATTGACGAACTTTCGGCTCTCTCGGTGTTTCGCCGCGAACTTTTTCCGCCGAGCGTATGTACGTTGCCATCGAAACTTACAGATTTTTTTTTTTCAAGCGCCTTTGGCGATCTGGATTTTCGGACTGGAGGTGGAAAAATTATGCTGGCTCGTGTGTACGATTTCACCGAGTTTCCACCGGGATGAAGTGCTGCCGAAGTTCCCGACGCCCCGCTGAGCTCGATAATAATTTTCCAACCCCTCTCGAGCCGCAGGGGCGAGCGAATAATTTTCCCTGCCAATCGGCGTCCGTCCGGTCGGTGAATTGAGTCCTAACTTGGGCACGGTTTTTTTTTTTTTTTTTTTTTTTTTTTTTTTTTGTTTTTTTTTTTTTTGTTTTTTTTTTTTTCTTTTCTTGCTTTTAACGTTTTTTTTTTCTTTTTTTTTACTTTGTTTCTTGTTTTTTTTTTTGTGCATGTTTTTTCTCGGCAAAAAGTGCGATGCAAAAGAGAGATACTAAAGCTGAGTTGGAAGTATTTGTGATCAAACATTCGAATTCTTCCTTTTTGACAGTTTTTCCCACTCTGAATTATTTCCCTTTTAAAATTCAATGCACTCCACTTGTGCCGGAAAATTTGTTGTCCGGTTTACTATTGTGTATAAGTCGTAATGAAAAATAATATTTCTAGAACAAACAATGCGATATGTACGACAGGTACTTGAAAAAAAAAAGTTACGGCGCCCATCTCTGGGCATTTTGCGAAACGAGCCTTCGAACGACCCAACGACGAGGCGATCGGTAATCGCGCCCTTCCACCCCGCGGTGATTAGCGAGGAACGACTGGGGAGTGCAAAAGTTGCGCGATGGCCAAACAATCATCGGACGGATAAGAAAAAAACGGAGGTGGGGATCTTACCGACTGGCACGTACGGGGCTGACTGACGCGAGTTACGCCGCCGCCACGAATATTTGATGCGGCACTGGGAGTTTGCCCGCGAGCTGCAGGACGGGCACAGCGCGCTGGGCGCTCGCTCTGGCATTTTTTCGGGGGGGGGGGGGGGGGGGGGGGTTGCCAATATCTTTCCCCGCCCCGGGGCGGGGGGGGGGCGGGGGGGGGTTTTTCCTCCACGGGCTCCCGCGGTTTTTTTTTTTTCGCGTCCTGTTGGATACATTATATGCGCAGCGATGGTTTTGTGAAAGTTGGCACGAGTCGCTATCTTGTCAACGGTATGTGAATTGGAGATGGTTGGCGAAGTGGCTGTTAAGTTTTTGTTACGGAGCGTGCCGTGCTTGATATTGGTCTGCTTGGATGAAAGTATTTATCTTTGAAGTGAGCAAAATTTGTAGTTCGGAGTGTCAATCGTGGCCATTAAGTACTCGTTTATATTGAAATTGGGAAAACTGATTCAAAGTTACATAAAGAGAAAAAATTATAAAAATTACCGTGCTGGAACTCTCATCTGATAGTATTTTGTCGTCGCAGAACAGTAATTTTCAGTCTTTGTCGTTGTCACAGTGATATTACAGGATGAATTATTTTCTGGAATGGTGAAAATAAGGTTGTTATGAATAAAACACCTTTTAAACAAAGAATTACACCAAATTACAATTGGAGCAATATCATTTTTATGGTTTTTATTTTGTTGTTAAGTACACAGCTAGATAAAATAGTAAAATAGTTCACAAGCCTTCAGGCTTGATTATATCATAGCTTGAAACTATGCTGACTTTAATGTATAAGACTACAAACGTCTTTAAATGCTCGATATGTTTTTTTAAAGTCTTGAAAGATTAACTGTCTTTTGAAAGTTCTTAAGGACTACATGTGGTTTGAAAATATTTAAAGAAGAGTAGGCATCTAGTCTTTGAAAAATAAAGTTTCTCAAAAGTCTTTGAAGACAATTGTTTCCTTAGGTGTTTAGTCCACGTATGTCTTCAGATCTTTCATAGGATATTATTACTTAGAGATTGTGCATATATTTAGATTCTTTGAAGACTTATAATAGAACTGATAAACCTCGTGCTTACCAAAATCACGGAAGTTGAGATGACTAAATTGAAGATTCCTTTGGTAACTAAAATTCCTTGTTTATACATCGGTTACAATAAAAATGAACCTAAGCTGCATGAACTGATCATAGCTATCAGTTTGGGTTACGAACAGGTTGTGGATTGTTTGGTTGATATAAATTACACCGACGAAAAAAGGAAAAATTATTGTCTAGGTGTCAACATAGCGTTGCAAACAGCTACCAGAAAAAGACTGTTTGACATTGTGAAGATGGTCTTAGGTTTGTTATTAATTAATAATATTCAAAAATATTTTTTTTAAACTCATGGTAATTAATTACCTTCCTTTTTTTTCTCTTTAGGAGCTTTACCGGGGAAATATCTTACTTTGATGTAAAGTATGACGAGGATGATTTGACAATAGCATGTCTTTTCGGGGAGTTCAGAGACAGCGAAACTATTAATCAAATGACGATTGAAGCATTTCATAGAGTTATTGAATACGCACTCGTTTTGTTATGCCATTAACTTACGTCTAAAAAATGCAAACAAGAACACTTTCCCAGCACAAGGGCTAATTAAAATAAATAAAAAGTTGTCGAAAATTCTCTCTGATTGCAATGATAAGTTAGGTAAATTAAAGGAAGACAGATCAGACGACATTTCTTTATTTAATATTATTACAACGCAACTATAATCACTTGTACTATTGTTGAACAATAAAAATAGTTTTGCAACGTTCATGAATTTGTGCTCGAAAATTGAGATACAGAAATCTTACGAAATAATATAATAAATTATCAGTAAAATTTCGCATACATTAAGCAATGGAAAAGGGACAAGCGTTAAATACTGCAAAAGATAATTTAAATCAATCTTTCAAAGGTATCTTGGAGATAATAAATTTACATAGTCTACCCGATGAAATTGTGTGGGATATTTTTACTTATATATAGTACTTATATAAGATAATTAAAAAAAGTTGCAATTATTTAATAATTATTTTATTTTTAGTCTAAAATTTCGTAATTGAATCGTCTAGAGCGAATTCGAAAATCTAGTTAAAATTGAATTGTATCACGACGAGGTATGTATTTCAACTTATCTTTGAATATCTCTCCCATGGAGAAGTTGTTACAAAAAATATAGTTCTGAAATAATTTTTTGACTCGTCGTGTCTGATTATGCCTCAATTAAATATTTTTGTAATAAACATTGTCAAAAAAATTTTTACATTATTGGTGGCAATGAAAAGATATAGATAACGTGTAATATATATGAACTAAGATAAACAAAAATGAATGACAGTTTTGTTTCCCTTGGGTGGAGTATGTTAATTAAATAATCAAACATTATAATATATATGATTATAATGTAGTTATAACAATGATTATATAACTTGGATTTTTATAATTTTTTACTGTTATCTTGAATTTTCTAATATAATGATATTTTCAAATAAATTAATAAAAATTGTAATTGATTAATTCTTTAGTTTAACAACATACATGACTTTTATTCAAGTCAAATAGCAATTTTAGAAACAAAATCAGTTTTTATTTCGGTTTGGGTGTAAAATGATCATTTTTTTTTTGCTACGAAAGGGATATTTGTAACATAACATGGACCTGAAATCTTAATTTTAAAAGTAAAAATAACGGAAATGTTGGTATATGAAGAAAACTAATACATTTTTAATTTCAAAGACGTGAGATTTTAAAAATTTTTCCAATCAAAATTTTCTGATACTAAAACGAAGCTACCAAGCTGGAATGAAGTCGATCGGATCGAAACTTTTAAAGACAGTTACATTAAATTTGTATGTATACTGTATACATATACACATCATAAGTTTTACAATGGGATCCTGAAACCAACCCGATCAATACTAATTTATTATTTTAAATCTGTTTTACGTTTATAATACAGTGTAAGAAACCAACCTAAACCACTTTTTGTTCTAAATAGTGCACATAGAAAACAGACGATTTATACGTGGTTCCACTTTTTACTCTTGTGAAAATATAAAGCAATCTTGTGGACTAGTCATCAGTAATAAAAATCCATAGCATGCTTAAAATATACATTCATCAAAATCATAAAATAGAAGAAAGTATTATTTTGAATGATTTTTAGTCACTCTTTCTTTTTATTCCGGAAAAAATATGCAGAGAAGAGTGATACTGTCTAAATTTAAAAAAAAATTCATTTTTTACCAAAATCGTAGAGCACGATTCAATATGTGAAAAAAAATTAATGATCATCATCGGATCGAAGAAGCATTGAAGGCGCTGATTTAACGTATATTCTCCGAGAGTTGAAATTTCACTGGCGATTCAAGTTTGATTGTGCAGGCTTTTGAAATGAAATAAAACCCCATGTATGTATCTTGCTCGATAGTTCACAGAGTCACCGACCCACAGCTCCTGACCTAAACCTCGAATAATTATCCAGAACTCCTGACCTGATCAACATTTTCGCTTCCTCCACCAGCGGACCACTGAACTCTCTCTCTCTCTCTCTCTCTCTCCTCGACTCCAATAAAAATGCCCAGATAGATCAGCCCCAACTCACGAGAAAGAGAAAGACCGCCAAAGCAGGAAGCCCTGCCGGCCAGTACACACGCTCCTTGCGTCCAATCATCGTGATTGAATTTCAATGATTTATGGCTAACCCTGGAGCCGCAAAGAGAGACCGACCTGTGCGCTAATTGCCGTTGTGCAAAGAGCCCTACACTGCTAGTCCATACACGCGACGTCTCTTCGGCGCTCTTCGGCTGCACTTATGCAGTTGCTTTACTCGTGTATATATGGGATCATAGTACATCCGCCTCTTAAGGAAACATGTGTACGTTGTACCCCTGTACATACGAGGGTATCGATCGATCGCAAGTGTATATACACGCGGTGAGCAATATCTCCTCCTTCTGTCTCTCCATGTATCCTTCTTCTCGATCGCGTGTATCTGCGTACATATGTGCTTCGAAAGGAAGTTTAGAAAGACGCGATCGCACCCCGTTTGCAGTTCCACGTGCAGTGGACGCCTACGAAGATCTAAGGAAGCGATATAGTGGTTTTTTTGGTTAAATTGTGTTGATGTTCGGTAGCCTGGTGGGTGGTTGTGCTCGACTCAATCGACCATTGATCCTTAGCTCGGGGGTGTTTTGGGTACAAGGAGGCTTTATTCGGCTCTGATTTGATTGTCGGAAATCGGTTACGTCTGTATTTATTGCGCTGTGGTATTAGTTGGCTCTTTATTGTGATATGTTTTTGTTAAAATAATTGCAAATCCAGGCTTAATACGACATCCCATCCATCTAAAATCCAGGCAAAGTTAGACAACTTAAAGCTCCTGAGTCTCATTTTCAGTTGTTGAAGACGACCGCGTAGTACCTCTGACACTTGTCCTGCCCAAAAGTGTATGACACTAAGAGAATATAAGATATCTCGAAGTACTTTTGAGTCTTTATCTTCGAGATAAAATGATTGGATTTTCTATTTCACTTAAAATTGACGAAAGTCTTTAGAAAATCAGCAAAGGGTGAAAAAAGAAAGATTACTGTTAAAAATAATAGAATAATTGTATTTATAAATTCAAAAGATCAGATTTCAATTAATTATCTAATGGAATATTGTCATGTAAGGTATGTTTATCAATAATTATGAAGCTGTCATTTAAAACTCAATAATAAAGGGGGATGATACATCGAAAAGGAGGTACTTTATAAATAAGGAAAGAATTGTTTAATAAATTTTCCTATATCGCAAGTGCGTATAAATTCAGTTTTTAGAAACATTCTCGAAAAAATGATTTTCTCATCGGTTGTTCATCCGATCTAAAATGTTAAAAGTTTGTTCTATTCCTCGAACGATTTTAGATAGGGATACCATGGGAAATTATCGAAAATATTGATCATAAACGAACTTAGATGTAATTGTTTCTAGCGAGGTTTATAGGTAAAGGAAGCTCTCCCATGTGTTTGTATAAATAATACCATCAAACTTCTTGCACATTAAATATCTGTCGAAATTTTCATGGTAACCCTATATGAAATCGTTTTGGGAATAAACAAACTTTTAAAATTTTAAATTGGTTGAAAAACCGATAAAAAAGTCATTTTTTACGAGAATGTTTCTAAATGAAATTATACTTATATTACATGCAATGTAGGAAATTTTATAAGGTTATTTTTTTCTCACTTATAAATTATCCCCTTTTCGATATAACATTCCTCATTATTATTGAGTTTTAAATGACAGCTCCATAATGATTTATAGTTTACTGCTATATTATGCTGGAGAGCCTCCTTAATTGAACTACCTTCTGTTTCACAATATGTATCCAGTTCTTTACAAAACTTTGAATGACTTGCAAAGTCATTAAATAACTTTCAAAGACCGTATAAGCCATTCAATGCTTTTTACAAATTTGCAGTTTTTAGACGCGTTTAAATGACTTAAGAAAACTTTTATAAACTAAGTAAAGGCTTTTGATAGTGTAATAAATAGTATCATTGCTTTATAATATCGGACTTATCAATATTAGAAGGGGAATAATACTTTGAAAAGAACTAGGGGCATCAAATATCTTTCGAAGACTATAAAAGCCATTAAACATCTTCAAAGACTAAATAATAAGTTTGATGTCTTTAAGAATTACAACATCTATTTATTTTCTTTGGAGACTACACAAGTCATTTCAAGCATTTAAAAACTACAAAAGTTATATAATTTCTTTCAAGACTACATTAGTCATTTAAACCTTGAACGACACCCAGTGTTTAAAACCACAAAAGTGTTTTAAAAACTACAAAAGTCGTTGAAAGTCTATAATAACTACAAAAATCAATCAAAGTATTTAAATACTACGAAAGCCATACAATTACTGGTAAATACTATAAAATATACCCATATATCGAAAAAACTACGAAATTTATCTGATGCCTTCAAAGACTATACAATGTATTACATGTCTTCAAAGTCTTTTACACCCTTTAAAGAAAAAAGTTATCAAATGCAACATATTCAATATTTCTAAACAAGATGCAAGTCTTTAAAAGTATTAAAAATCTACTAAGTTCATTCGAAGTCTTTAATGACAAGGAAAATCATTCAATGTATTCCAGAAAACTGCAATAAGTTGTAACACTGCTTCAATAGCAATATAAGTCTTTAATGACAACAACATTGATCCAAGATCTTTCAAAGACTACATAAGTCCGTCGATGTCTCGAAAGACTACTGAATCGTTAAGTGTCTTTGATGCCTACAAAAACCGTTTTGAGTGTTTAAATACATCAAATACATTTAAACTAATTGATGGACAACAAAAATGGCTGTCAAAACAACATAATTTATTCAATGTCTTAAAGACTGCAAAAGTAGTTTAAAACATCGAATACTGCAAAATCAGTAAAACCTTTAAAGACTACGAAATACATTTATTGTATCTCATTGTTTGTCACTAAAGACTACACAATTTATTATTCAAATGTCTTATGAGACTGCTAAATTATTCTAAAGTCTTTTAAGACAAGAAATTACATTGAATGTACTTCATATGTTACAATACGCATTCAATGTCTATAAAGACGACAAAATTTAATCCATGCCTTTAAAGACTGTAGTTTGGAGTATTTAAAAGACTATAAAATATATTTAAATCATTTGATTTCTCTTAACACTGCAATATTCATTTAATGTATTTAAAGACTACGAAAATTGTTTAAAGTCTTCAAAGAGTACAAAAAATATTTGTCTAAAAAAGAAGAAAATTATATGTAAAGTTCTTCATAGGCTATGAAAGCCATCCAGTGTTGTAAAAGACAACAAAATTTGATCAATATCTTCGCAGACTACAAAATACATTTATTGTATCTCATTGATTGTCTCGAAACACTACGAAATTGATTAAAAGTCTTAGAACACTCCTGAATTTGTCTAAAGATTTTAGAGACAAAGAGTATTATTTAGTGTACATTATAGGCTAAAAAATTCATTCGATGCCTTTAAAGACAATGAAATTCAGTCAACATCTTTAAAGACTACAAAATACATCAATGTATCTGAATAATGACTTTGACGACTACAAAATACGTTTTATGTGTCTCTTATCACGCCTTTAATGTCTACAAAAGTTTTTTCAAGTATTTTAAGGCTACAAAATTAATTCCAAGTCTCTAAAGATAAGAAGATTCTATTGAACGTACTTCATAGGCTACGAAAGTTATTCAATGTTACAGAACATAATAAAATTTGACCCATATCTTCAAAGACTACAGAATAAATGTGTTGTGTCTCATTTATTGTCTCTCACCACTACAAAATTCATTGCACGTCTTATAAGACTCCTGAAATCGTATAAAGTTTTTAGAGATAAAGAATTGCGTTTAATGAACACTATAAGCCACAGAACTCATTGAATGTCCTTGGACAAAAATAAATTTTATTTATGTCTGTAAAGAATACAAAAGTCGTGTAAAGTCTTAAAAAGTCTCCAAAATATATTAAATGTATTACATTTGATTTCATTAACACAACGCAGTTCGTTCAATATATTTAAAGACTACAATATTTGTTTGAATACTTTAAAGACTACAGAAATCGGTTGAAGTATTTAAAGACACAAAAATCACATTAAATGCACTTAATAGGCTACAAAAGTCATTCCATGTCAACAGCAAAATTAAATCAATACATCCAAAGACCATCAACATCATTTAAAGTCTTCAACGACTACGAAATACATTAAATGTATCTCATTCAATGCCTCTCGACACTACAAAATTCATCAAAAGTCTTAGAAGACTACTGAATTCGCGTAAACTCTTAAGAGACACGGAATATGGTTTATTGTACATTATAAGCTACAAAATTTATTTAATGTCTTTAAAGACTATAAAAATCATTTAAAGTGTTTATAGACTAGAAAATACATTGTATGTATGTTATTAAATGTCTTTAAACAATGCAAAATTCATAAAAAGTCTGAGGAGACAACTAAATTCGACTGTAGTCTTTAATCACTAGAAATTATATTTAATGTACTTCATACCTTATGATACTAATTTAATGTCATTAACGACAACAAATTTCAATCAAAATCTCTAAAGAATACAAAAGTTCTTTAAAATCTTTAAAGACTGCAAAAAATTACATTTGATGTACTGCATAGGCTTTAAAAGTCATTCAATGTCTTTAAAGACAACAAAATTCAAGCAATGTCTGTGAAGCGTACGAAAATTGTTAAAATTATTTAAAGACTACGAAAGTAGTTGGAAGTTTTTGAAGACTCTACAAAATTACATTTTCTGTACTTTATAGGATTTAAATGTAAATTAAAGTCACTAAAGGCAACCAAATTTAATCAATGTCTTTGCAGCCCACAAAAACTGTTTAAAGTCTCCAAAGACTACAAAAGTAGTTTGAAGTTTTTACTGCCTACTGAATACATTCAATCTACCTAATATAATATCTCCAAACACTACAAAATTCATTGAAAGTCTTGAAAGATAAACAAATTTGTCTAAAGTCATCAAAAAAAGAAATTACATTTCATGCATTTTAAAGGCAACAAAATCCATTCACTGTCTTCAAAAACAAAAAATTTGTTTGATGTCTGTAATAGCTACTAAAGTCAGCTGAAGTCTTTGATATACTACTAGGTGCATTAGAGACATCTCATTTAATTTTCCTGAACACTAAAAAATTCATTTATTGTCTTTAAGGACTGTAAAAGTCGGTTAGTCTTCTAAAGACTGCAAAAACCTTTATAGTATTTTAAAGACTATAAAAAATCACTTTTAATGTACTTTACTGTATTTGAAACTCATTTAACGCTATTAAAGACAAGCAGATTTGACAAATGTCTTTAATGACTATAAAAGTTGTTGAAAGATTTAAAACAAAACAAAATTTGATCAATAGCTTTAAAGACTGCAAAATGCAATTAATGTCTTGCATTCATTGTTTTCAAACAGTACAAAATTCGTTAACAGTCTTAGAAGACTACTAAATTCGACGATAGTCTTTAAAGACAAGAAATTCAATTAAATGTTCTTCATAGTCCTCTATACTCATTATTGTCATTAAAGACGACAGAATAAATGTATAGGTTCAAAGACTATACAATTTGTTTGAAGTCTTTAAAGACTACAGATAATTACATTTCATGTACTTTTTAGGCTTTAAAAGTCATTCAATGTCAGTAAAGATGAAAAATTAAATTATTGTCTTTGAAGCCTACAAAAGTTGTTTAAGTTTGTAAAGACTACAAAAATGGTTTGAAGTCTTTAAAGACTCCAAAAAATAGCATTTTATGTACTATATAGGCTTTAAAAGTTATTTAATGTCGTTAAAGACAAAAAAATTCAAGCAATATCTGTGAAGCCTACAAAAATTGTTAAAAGTCTTTAAAGACTACGAAAGTAGTTGGAAGTTTTTGAAGACTCCAAAAAATTACATTTCCTGTACTTTATAGGCTTTAAATGTAAATCAAAGTCACTAAAGACAACCAAATTTAATCAATGTCTTTGAAGCCCACAAAAGTTGTTTAAAGTCTCTAAAGACTGCAAAAGTAGTATGAAGTTTTTAGGGCCTACTGAATACATTCAATGTACCTAATTTAATATCTCCGAACACTACAAAATTCATTTAAAGTCTTAGAAGACTACTGGATTTGCATGCAGTCTTTAAAGACGGTAGAAATTGATTAATGACTCTAAAGAGTACTAAGTACACTAAATGTATCCTATTTATTATTTTGAAACACTACAAGTTTCATTAAAATTCTTACAAGTCAACCAAATTTGTCTAAAGTCTTCAAAGACAAGAAATTACATTGAATGTACTTCATAGGCTACGAAACTGGATTAATGTCTTTAAAAACAACAAAATCGTTTTTACGTCAATATAGGCTACTATAGTCGGCTCAAGTCTTTAAAATACTACTAAGTGTATTCGTATATCTTATTTAATTGGACTGAACACTAAAAAATGCATTTATTGTCTTTAGAGACTGCAACAGTCGTTAAAAGTTCTTCAAGACTACAGAAGTCTTTTAAAGTCTTCTAAAGACTACAAAAAATTACTTTAAATGTACTTTATTGGCTTTGAAAGTCATTTGATGCTATTAAGGACGAGCAGATTTAAAAAATGTCTTTAATGACAATAAAAGTTGTTAAAAGTCTTTAAAGACAACAAAATTTGATCAATATCTTCTAAGACTACAGAATAAATTTAATGTATCTCATACAGTGTTTTAAACATTAAAACATTCATTTACAGTCTCAGGAGACTACTAAATTCGACTTTAGTCTTTAAAGACATAAAATTACATTAAATCTACTTCATATACCACGATACTTATTTAATGCTATTCGAACCAACAAATTTAAGCAATATCTCCAAAGACTCCAAAAGTTGTTTGATGTCTTTAAATACTAAAAAAGCAGTTTAAAGTCTTCAAATACTATAAAATGATATTATATGTACTTTATAGCCTTAAAACGTCATTATAGTCACTAAAGGCAATAAAGTTTAATCAATGTCTTTGAAGCCCACAAAAGTTGATTAAAGTCTCTAAAGACTACAAAAGTAGTTTGAAGTTTTTAGTGCCTACTGAATACAATTAATGTACCTAGTTTAATATTTCCAAACACAACAAAATTCATTTAAAGTCTTAGAATACTACTTGATTTCCATGTATTCTTTATATACGAGATAATTCGATTAACGTCTCTAAAGACTACTAAGTACATTAAATGTATCTTATTTATTATGTCGAAACACTATAAGGTTCATTGAAAGTCTTAAAAGACAACAAAATTTGTCAAGAGTCTTTAAAGACAAGAAATTACATTGAATGTATTTACATAGCCTACGAAACAGGTTCAACGTCTTTAAAAACAGCAAAATTGTTTTTATGTCAACACAGGCTACTAAAGTCGGCTGAATTCTTCAAAAGACTACTAAGCGTATTTGATATACCTCATTTAAATACCCTTAAGACTTTAAAATTTATTTACGGGCTTTAAAGACTACAAAACGCGGGCATCGCCCTACAAGACTGTAAAATCTTTTAAAGTATTTTAAAGACTACAAAAAATTTCTTTCAATGTATTCTATTGGCTGTATACGTCATTCAGTGCTATTAAAGACATCAAAATTTATATAATGTCTTTAAAAACTACAAAAGTTGTTAAAAGTCTTTAAAGACAACAAAATTTGATCAATATCTTCGAAGACTAGAAAATACATTTAATGAATCTCATTCAGTATTTTTAAATAGTAAAAAGATTATTAACAGTCTCAGGAGACTACTAAATCCAACTATAGTATTTAAAGACAAGAAATCACATTTAATGTACTTTATATACCACGATACTTATTTAATGTCATTCAGGACAACAGATTGTAAGCAACATCTCCAAAAACTCCAAAAGTTTTTTGATGTCTTTAAATACTAAAAAAGTAGTTTAAATTCTTCAAAGACTGGAAAGAATTACATTTTATGTACTTTATAAAAAGGAGCTTAAAATCTTCACAGACTGCGAAATACATTCAATTTATCTTATTTAATGTCTCTTAACACTACATAATTTATTTCAAGTCTTAGAAGACAACTGAATTTTTCTATAGCTATTTTTCTGTATAATTTAATTAAAGACAAGAAAATTTGAATCATGTCTGTAAACACTACTAAGTATTTAAATGTATCTTATTTATTATTTAGAAACACTATAAGATTCTATAAAAGTCTTTAAATATTACCGAATCTGTCTACAGTCTTCAAAGACAAGAAATTACATTTAATGTACTTCAAAGACTACGAAACTCATTCAAGGTCTTTAAAAACTACAAAATTCATTTTTTGTCTATAAGTGCTACTAAAGTCGGCTAAAGTCTTTAAAATACTACTAAGGGTATTTGGTATTTCTCATTTAATTTCTCTATGGACTACAAAATTTATTACTGCCTTTAAAGACTACAAAAGTAGTTTGAACGCTTTATAGACTACAAAAAACATTCGATGTATCTCGTTGATTGTTTCAAATCACTACAAAATTCGTTAAAAGTCTTTGAAGATTACTGAATTCGCCTGTAGTCTTTAAAGACGAGAAAATTTGATTAATATCTTTAATGACTACGAAGAAAATTAAATGTATCTTATTTATTATTTCGAAACACGATAAGATTAATTTAAAATCTTAAAAGATTACCAAATTTATCTGCAGTCTTTAATAAATTACATTTAGTGTACTTCATAGGAAACAAAACTCATTCACTCACTTTAAAAACAAAAAATTTGTTTTATGTCTATAAGGGCTGTTAAAGTCGGCTGAAGTCTTTAAAAGACTATTAAGGGCAGTTGATATATCGCATTAATTTCTCTAAGCACTACACAATTTTGTATTGTCTCTAAAGACTACAGAAGTTGTTTGAATTCTTTAAAGGCTGCAAAAGTTAGTAAAAGTCTTTAAAAAACTACAAAAATTTACTTCGAACGTACTTTTTGGCTTTAAAAGTCATTCAATGCCATAAACGACAGCAAAATGTGTTCAATGTCTTTAAAGATTATAAAATTCATTGAAAGTCTGGCATGACTACTAATTTTATTCAGAGTATTCAAAGACAATAAACGTCTTCCAATGTGTTTCGAGAACTACACGAGCTATTCAATAGCTTTGAAGAGAACATAAGTGTTTGAAGACTACGATATCCATTTGAGGTCTTTTGAAGACCACTTTCAGTTAATGTCCGCAAAGCCTTCAACAATCGTTCAAAGTGTTTAAAGACACCAAAAGACGTTCAAGGTATCCAAACACTAGAAAATACATTTAAATTCGCCAATGACTACGAAATAAATTGAATGTCTTGGAGTACTATAAAACTCATCCAACTTGCTTCAAGACTACCCAAGATCTTTAAAGATTGTACAGTTATTTGAGGATATTGAAGACTATAGAAATCGTTTGAAGGCTTAAAATACTATGAAAGTAATTCAATTCTTTAAAGACTACTAAAGCAATTCAATTTTTTTGAAGACGACAGAATCTGTTCAAAGTCTTTAATGATTACAAAAGACATCTATTATAGACCAAAAAGTTTTACAATGTCTTTAAACACTAGATAATTGATCGAACGTAGTAGAAGACCACTTAAATCGTTCACAGCCTAATGGAGAAGAAAATATATTCCATTTATTATAAAGACTACAAAAGCAATTTCATGTCTTTGATAATAATAATAACCATCTAATTACGTGAAAGACTACTATAAAATCCTTGCTATATTCTCAAAGACTACAAGAGTTGTTTTAAGTATTCAAAGACGCCTAAAACCATGAAAAGTATTTTGAGACAACAAAAGTTGTTCTATGACATTAGAGACTAAAAAAGCCAGCCTATTATAAAATCCATCCAGTTTTAAAGACCACCAAAGCTATGTAATTTCTTTGATGACTACAAAGGTCGTTTAAAGTCTTTAAAGGCTGCAAAGTCGTTTAATGTCTCTCGATGATCCAAAAAGTCGTATGAAGTCTTTAATGACTACAAATTTGTGCAAAGTATAAACTCTGCAAAAGTTATTTGGAGTCTTCAATGACTTTAAAAGTTATTTAAAGATTTTAAAGACTGCAAAGATATTCATTGTCTGGTACTACAAGAGTCATTTAAAATATCTTATAGACTGACACAGTCCTTTACACTTATTAAGACAACAAGAGTCATCAAAATTTTTTCGAAGATACTTAAAACTATTTATGGAGTCTTTGAAGTGCGCAGTCTTTGAACAATAAATACTCAAAACAAAGTTGTTTTGGTAAAACAACAGCCTTAACTTAAGTTTCTCTTCAATGAATTTTAAAACAGCAAGATTCACCTATGATAATAATAATTAAAATAATAATAATAATAATAATAATAAAAATAACAATGATAATGGCGCAAACCGTAAATTCAATGTCCACCACCGAATTAACATTCTCACAACCGAGAACAAAACTTTATGTATACACTAACAACTCCGCCATCGAAAAAACCCGATCCAACAAGTGCACCCTCAGATAACCCTTTCTCATTCGTTAATTAGGCGCAGTAGCAAACACACACACACACACAAAGTTACAGAGAAAGAACTGCCCCCGAGCCTTGGAACACAACGTATGAAAATTAGCGAGGAAAATGTAAATGAACCGTTCGAATCGGCCCTAACCACACACACACACACACACACACACACACGTGCTGATAACCCAAGTGCACTGGCCATTTACCGTAACCCGCTCCAATCTCGGCATGTGCAGTGCACCCGAGAAAATAAAAAAAGCCTGGTGTACCCCTCTGCAGCGCCTATTAATTCGTACCGATGGCCGGAGATGGGGGGCAGAGCTCCCGCTATTCCGCCAAAACGGAGGAACGAACGCGCACGGCGCCAAGCGTTCAGAGATATCCTGGCATCCCCGCGTCCGAAAATACGTGATTAACGGTGTCCCCTTTTCTGGGAGTCGGGTAAGAGTGTCAGGAGGTTATGCGCGACCGTTCCTCGTGCGCAGTCTGCTTCCGCGTCGTGTGTTTGCACCTTCGATGATGATCAGTGTGTCGACATAATTAGCTAAGCTACGGGAGCCCGTAGTCTCTCCTCCGCCATAGGGAAGTTGACTTTTATTAATGAATAACTTCAGTTATTGGTTTATTGGAGTGTCGTTGCGAGAGACGCCATTCAAAGTAGGTGCTTTCGATGCTCAGTTAAATAAAAACTAAATAATATAAGGCATTTGCTGGACAATTAATCATGGATGAAGGACGGGATAGATAAATATTTCAAATCCTTATAGTATGATGTCTAGTCTGACGTACAATTTTGTCGCGAACCTGTATTTTTAATGAAGAATATAATAGAAAGTAAAGTATGCATGGATAAAAATTTGATGAATAACTACTTTATTTGTTTAATGAGCTTAATTAAGTTGTTTGGTTTTTCTGGAACATTTTTAGAGCATTCACATCAGACGTTAATTTTTCAAAGCGATCATCCATTGTTGGATTCCAAGCTGAATCTAAATTCACCATGGTGGAGGCACGGTAGCAAAGCTTGTATATATATAGAAAATGGAAAAAATTCTACCTTTTTACAGTCGAAAAATCTTTTCCCTGTTTCATTTATATAGCATCCTTCAATGCGTATGAGATAACGCACGTGAAATACTCAGTGCGAGATCGTCAATTTGTCGGCCAACCACGTCTGTCGGGTAAGGATAGCAACGAGAATTCAGGAATGGTTTTCCCCTTTTCCTTTTTTAAGCTGGTTTACTTTGCTGCCTGGAGATGTTTATTTATCAAAGGTGCTACAGGGATGGATAAGAAAATTATGTGGAAAAAATATCTCTTAAATTTTCCTTAATATCACATATAAATCTTAATTTTGGCAAATTATATTAGTTTATTTAATCAGTCATTGTGAATAAAGACGTGTATTTTCTTAGCAAAAGGTGTGCAATGTGTGCACTTGCTTATACGATCACTAAGTAAGGAATAAAATATAAATTGATGAAACGTGAATTGGAGTTGAGAATTATGGTATTAGTTTCTATTCTCTAAATGTATAGAAAAGTTGATCGCAATCTATTTTGTTCACGTCATTATAAACTAAAATATTTAAAACGCCTGGAGCGCGTTTGCAACGCCTAATTTAACAAAGTATCAATATCAAACTTGAAAATTCATCGCACTCACAGGATACGCATTTAATTATGCAGAGGCGCGAGTGAAGAGTAACCTATTTGCACTTGATCGAGTCTCAAATTATTGATCAAATTTTAATTGGCAATTATCGCTTCCACGATTCTCTCACTTGGTAATATATTAAATTTTAACTCTAGAAACAGGGCATTCTCTCTACCATCCCGTATCGAATATGAAAATTAAATTATTAAAGAGAATCACTTATCTTTTCTTAATAACGAACAGTTTCGATACAAATGAACCGAATAACAAAATTAACCATACCCGTAGATTCTCTACCTATAGAATTTTAATTACGCCCCCTCGATACAACCATTAGTAGCTTCAATATAATTTCAACCAAAGCCAACATATACAGAAAATTCAATGGAAACTCTACTAAGATAAAAAAAAAAGGTTTTAGAATCAAGAAAATATTTATTAAAATCGTATCAATCAAACATGTTCTTTAGCCATTTCTTCAACATGAGCTCATCCAAAAACTCGATGAAAAAGAGAATAAAATCCATAATCCAACGAACCTCCAACAACTAAACCCCGTTCAGTCCTAATGAAACCGTCCTTCCAGCGTAAACACACTTGTAAACAAGATCGAAGAGAACCAAGCCCACCATTAAGCCGCTCTCTCCAAACAAAAATCCCAGCTCCATTAGCTCAGCTCTCCCTGCGGCCAAGGTGGACGTTCTATCCCGAGCGTGTTGACTAATTTATTTATTTAAACAGCCCCGCGGACAACGACGACGATACTTTAACGAGGGCCCTTGGAAAAAGACGCGCGGCGAGAGGGTTGAAATGTATTCAAACGGCCTGCGCGAGATTCAAAGGAGGGGGGGGGGGGGGGGGGGGCGCGGGGCTAAGGGGAGTTTTAATTGATAGTACCGCCTCGGCGCGCGGGTCATGCGGAATCGTAATGCCGCCGACACGTGTTGGGCGCGCAGCGGTGGCTGCTTCTTTTGTTTTGCGCCCCTCGTTTCGTCTTATTCTCCTTTGGTTCGGCTGCCTCCTTTTTTCGTTACCGAGAGAAGGCCAAGTGTCGCTGCTGTGCGGTGAGGGGGAAGAGGTCTTCATTAACCGGCCGAGCCGATCGATCGGGAGCCTAATGGGCTTTTCGCGCGGGTTGGTTCTTTTGGGTTTTTGAGAACATTTTTTGTTTCCTCGAGTATTGTATGGTGAATGCTTGAGGGCTCTATTGGATCCGTTTGATTACAAAGCTCGAGTGGGAATCGACTTCAGGTACGTCGTTGTGCGGTAACGATAATCGCTTTGCGCCCTCTGTATATAGCGGCAGGATGGTTGGTGGCAGACGATATTGGTTGGGAAAGTTACTGCCTTACTTACGTTGCAATAGCTTTTGCAGGAGCTGAGTATATAGGTGAAAAGTGCATGTAGACACTTACCTGAAACAAAAAAGAGAGAAATGGAATTATTTACAATGCTTCTTGCGTATATCATTTAAGAATTCATGCAAAATTTAGATTACACAGTGTTTTGGTAAAATTTAAAAGTTCCAGCTGTTTGTACGTTTCATTTGTGTTGTATTATTTTATCAACTTGATCAAACCGAATGATATTTAAAGAAGAAATCAATGTAAGAAGCTGCAGAGTGCCAACACTGGTTTAACACACTTTTACAAGCGTATTCAATTTGTAATATTAGAGTCTATCGGGTCCCATAGTATAGTCTCTCTGCATTGATTTTTACCGTTAAAAATTGTAGATGATGAAATAGTTTATTATAAATCGATTTGACGGTCTATTAAAAGTTAGATACTTATTAATATTGTTTTGATGTATTTTCTAATGTATCGGAAAATAACACACTTGTATTTACAGTGTACAATTGCAACAAAACGCTGAAATGCACTTTCTACAACTTGAAACTCCACCGATTAAGTATTCAATACTTTCTACAAACAGCTGAAACTCGTTTGGATCTCGAAGCTCGGTCGAAGACAAAAAAAATGCCATATCTCACACGTGTTTCGCCTAAATCATAGGAAAAAAGAAAGAAAGAGAAGCCGAGGGCGCAGAGAGCTACTCGAAACACTTTTTTTTTTTCGAGCGTTTACGGGTCATTGCGAACTATTTTTAAAAGATTCATTCCCGCATAAACAACGCCAGCGACGCGCGCATACGTGGAATCCGTACTCTGCGCGATTACAAAGGCCATTTCTTATACTTGGCGCGCGATTTCGCAAACACAGTGCGTGCAAGCGTTTTCTTTATTTTTTATTAATTTTTTTTTTCAAGTTTCTTATCCTTTTTTAGATTCACACGTAAATTACGCGCAACAATTGCCATATAAAATTCTACTTTATCGCACGAAACTTGATATCGAGTGCGTTTAATGGCGAAAAACTATACCTATCTGCGTGTATATATATATGAATGCCTACAGTATCGAGTTACCGCAGAATAAACTGCAGTGCATGAGGAAAGTCGTTGCGCGACCGACAATTTTATTCGTAAAGCAAAGTGCGAGAAACACGTTGCTTCGAAAGTACAACTGAATGGGCAACCGCAAGTGGACGATATGGGCGCCGTCTTCAGGGTAAAGTTTCTATGATACTGTGAGCTCTGTAAGTCGAGAGTGGTTTGGAAATGAATTTGTACGAAATAAATCATAGCTATGATCATAAACTAAAACTGTAGAGTAATTATCGTGTATTGGAAAGCTTATTACGACTATTTTTGCGCATTTCATAAAAAATATAAATTCTAAATTAACAAAATGTTCGGACTCCTCTCAACAAAATTAATTTTACATTAACTGAAGTCGTTTGAAAATGGCATTAATTCAGTTCTAATAAAACGGTATTAGGTATCATAAGAAATTGATGAAATCAACAAAAGCATTTTGAGTGAAAATTTTATGACACTGAGACCAAAAGTATGCTTTGTACATTATTGAAGGTGCAAGAAAGTAAATTTTATTGATCGACAGTCAGCAGCTAAAAAATGATGCCTTTCTTTTAAAAGGTTTATTGCAATTTTTTTTTTAACTTTAGCAGAAAGCGATGACAACATTCAAATTAATCATTTGTGTCGTTAGCATTTTATGTGACCATTTAATGGAGTAATATGTGAGGAGGATCAAATATTTTTCATGTGATTTTTACCATCGAATGATTTGGAAATCAATTCAACTTGGCCTAAAATTGAGATTAAAAAAATTACATTTACACAAAGTAGGTAATATCTATTTTGCCATCCATTAAATTATTATAAAATCATGTTGACATGATTGATATATGATACATAATTTTTGGAAATTTACAATTCTCTCGGGTAAGAGTACATGACCGCTAGTGTGGAACGTGTTATCTAAACACCCTTTGACTCACAGTATATAGTAAGCTCATCGCACATAACAATGTTTCGGGCACCTTTAGAACCAACTACTTATCGTACCCTTCTCACGATTTTAACATCCCCACACAAATCGTGCCATCATACCCGATATAGTTACCGCACAATTCGCTCCAGCCGATCAGAGAAAATGCCGTAATAACTATTATTCCGCAAAACGCAGCTCTCAAAAATCCCTTACCCACGCATCCATCGGAAGCACAAAAATACAGTGTTCTCACCCAATCTTGCGAGATAACACCATCACCTTAAATTTGAGACCCCAAAAAACTCCGTACGAAACAAAGCAAAAAATCCCCGTTTCCATAATACACAAATCACCGAGCGCACAGACCGAGTCCGTCGACCCCCTGTGCTATCGGGTCTCGCAAGCACGTAACGAATCAACCCGCGGAATTACGTGATAATTCGCTCCGTAGCCCCAGAGAGAGAGAGAGAGAGAGAGAGAGAGAGAGCCCGAGAAGTGGAGGAAGAATAAGAAGCGGCAGAGGGGGTAATAAGCCCCGACCGCGGCAAAACGATCGGCGATCAGCGCGAGATTAGTTCGTTAGATTATCCGTCGTCGGTAGAGCCTACCCCCCGCTCGCTCGTCTGGCCATTACCCCGACGACGAGGACGCTAATTACGCGTCTGGCACGTTTGCGCGTGTAATGCGCCCCTCTGTTCTTTCGATGAGATGCGCTGTCTTTTCGACATCGCTCGTGTGTATCGTGTGTATATAATGCACCCTGTACACCGAAGAGCCTTTTTTTTCCCCCGCGTCTGTAATTGCCGGCTCGCGGCTTTGCGGCCGATTTGGCGCCGGGTGGGTACATTAGCCGCTAAGTGTGAGGATACGTGCGGCCGATCACGCTCCCGCGACGATTATCCTGTCGGGATTTATTTTTTCCCGGGCTCGCTCGTTCCAGCGAGCGTTGGTTTTTCGAGGGAGATTTCGTTATTTTGCGATATCAATGCAAAAGCAAGTTGTTATTAATGTTCCTTACGATTATATTATTGCTTTTTTTTTGTATCTTATTTCTTTTTCTTTCGCAACGAACTCTGTCACGAGAATATATGCTGTTATGATGTTGTCACAGTTGCTTATAACGAGGTGCTCTCTCAATTTGAGATGTCAGAAGAGTACGAGGTCAAAGTTATAAGTGTGATACACGACAAGTTCGATTGGTCGATGTATTTTATGTCGAATCAGTACATAAATTTCCACTATTTCGAAAAAAAAATTCTTTTACAACGAAAATAACGGTAAAAAAAACGGTGCCAAAGAGTCAATCGTGATATTTTATGTTGCCTATTTTATAATAATACCCATTTTTAACATGAATAGATGTGACTCAATGTCGTCTCGTAAGATTTTAATAAAACAATTTTTGGTACTTAAGGTAGCTGTTTCCCAATATATAGGTATGCATCAGAAAATATAGATTTCTCAGTAAAATAACATATAATTACTGTTTTTTTTGTGTGATATATCAGATGTATAAGGTACACATTATAGACTTTTTATTCAATTTTTTTCCTTATTTATCCATCAAATAATCGTGTAATGTGAAAATAAATTATATTAATAAATGAAAGCTAGGTCTCTTCTTTATATTAATACCTTAAAACTCACCACCTTTAATGTGCTAACAACAATCGTTTTTATTGTTGAAAATGCATATGTTTATAAAAAACCAGAAAAATGATATAAAAAAATGCATTTTCAACCATGAATACGTCTTTTATAGGAAATAAAAGATATTGAGTTTGTAGGTATTTAGTTAAAGAAGAAAACCAGCTTTTTTTTATCAAAATGGGCGGAAATGAAAAATTTTTAGACGCAAAAAGTTTTCACATGAACAAAAACTGATAAATAGCGGATTATAATTTTTCTAGCGTACACATATTTATTGGGAAAATACCTTAAAGTACGAAGAAACACAACAACAATAAGTCACATTATTACTTAACATTAGAAATTTGCACTTCCATAGCCTGCAGGCTATTTTTCCGTATGTGCTACCTAAATCTAGTTAATTATCCTATTGGTTAATTTTTATTATAGTTTTTTTACTCTTGCCTTCTAATGATAACTTTGATCCATCAAAAACTGTATATTTCCTACTGGTCTTCCTACTGTGTACTAAGTCTGTAGACTATATCGATGTTGTAATCATTTTTTTTATCCAAGATAAAAAGATTGAGTGTCATATGACTCAAGCCTTACTATTATGATTAATTAAAGTTTAAGGATTTCTTCATAAATCACGCAGAGGGGAGGAGTGGAGCCCCTTTAGTACGATAGAATAAATATCATACTATACCAGTACGAATATATTTACACATGATTACTTTTAGTTCTCAATGTACCGAATTATTCTCTAATTTATTTTGCTTGAAAAGGCTTTGCAACTTGAAATTTTGTGAAAATTCAAAACAGTTTGACTCATAAAGATATAGTTGAATCACTTGCAGTCTGTATGACGCAGGTAACTTAAATCACCACAGAATCATACCATAGATGACGTATACAGAAGCCTAACGAGCATTTAATGTTTTTCGGAAAAAGACAGTCACTAAGATGCTGTGTCATCGGTGGTCAATTTAACTCGATGCCAAAAAGCTAACAGTTGTCATCTTAACGATTCACCGTGAAAGACCTCGAATTGTTTTTGGTTCTGCAGTGTGTTATTGGAGTAATTTCGTTTACAACCAGCGGATCGAGGAGCCGTTCTGAACGACTTGTAAGAATATACAATTGCAGAATCGTTCAAGTTTTCGTAGGATCAGATTTTTTAATAAACCGGTAAGAAAATTATTATAACTATCAAAGAAATAAGGGGATATTCTAGTGAAAGGGTAAAATACCTGTTCTGCGCTTGAAAGTACCAAATTCAGTTATAGCAAACAAATATTTACGACTTCGTGAGGCCAATGTCACGTTGGTCAATGATATCTATCAATGAGCAAGTTTTTTTCCAGATTATTATAGCACGTATTGTCAAGTTGTTTTCCGAGTTACCGAAGCAATTATTAATGTTTTATTAAAACCCATTTATCCCATAAAAATGTTAATTGTTTAAGAACAATGCAAAAATTTATCATGAGAAAATGGCACACTGTTCACTCACTTAGTCACGATTCATTTTTATGCAACTTGCAAAGTATATTAGTACTGTATAATTATGTGAAATGTCTGTTTCCAAATAGTCAAATTTATTTCAGTTAAATAGTTTGATGATTATATTTATTGGCTGATCTCTCAAAAAGCAGCCAAACACTAGATTCAAAACCATGATACAAAACTTTAATTAATATGATTTCCTACAAATCGGCACCTTACACAATTCAGTACAAATTAAGAGTCTGCTCTCTAAATTGAAACCAGTGAAATTCCTTTTGAAACCAGTGAAATTTAGAGAGTATACGTTTGAAGTAATAAATGTTTGAATATTTCAGTGCCAGTGTAATTTAATTCTTCAATTATACAATTGCAATTGGAATTGCATTTTTTATGGAAAGTTGTTTGAATTAACAATCAAGTTTAATTGTTAATTGAATGTTATTTTGGGTAAGTGTCAAATTCGAAAGGTACAATCAAGAATTAAATTTTATTGATAAGTAATTGGCAAATAAATTGACAAAAACACAAAATCGATTGGCAGTACGAAATTCTTAAAAGACACTGTTTTTTTAGTTGTACGCCGTGTTTTGAAATTTGAAAAAAAGTGCGTATTCTGTAAGGTTCAGGACATTTAATATTATATTCAAACCATCAAAAATGGAATTTAATTCTTAATTGATTGTATTTTAATTGAAAATTTAATTATTTTATTAATTGAAATTTTTCGCAGTCAATTATTAGTTGGAACTTAGTTCGAAGAAAAATTAAATTAAATTGTTAGTTAAAATACAAATGAATTGAGCAATTAAATTTAATTTCTAATTGAAATCTAATTTAATTGAGATGTAATAAAATTATTTAAAACCCTGAGCTGCACCAGCTAGAGTTTTCTTGCTTACGTCAATTTCGGGAACCTACTCAACCGTAGGCTTTTATGAACCTACAATTAATCATAAAAAAAACATTATTCATCTGCAATAGTAAGAATTCCAATAACGTTTTTTTTTCACACCATACATTTCACTCAAAAAGTCGATTCACCGTTGTGAATAACAGCGATCTTTCAAAAACAGGAATAGTTTTCCGGTATCAAACTTCAACTTTTTACAGTTTAGGTGAAAAGCGTAAATCAATAAATTAACAGCAGTAAAAAAAAATTTTTGCTGTACATATATTTCTGTAAGAGTTTAATAACAGCTATAACTGATGAAATAGTATATTTCGTACGAGTTCGGAAAGGCTTATATTTACGAACCGAGAAGTTTACGGCACGAGCCGAAGGCGAGGGCCGTAACGAGGTTCGAAAATCAAGCGGTGAAAGTGCTATTTTGAGGTTAGAAGACGGAAAATATTTTATTCTATTGATTAAAAATAATTGGAGCAATAAAAATATTCCATATTTTATATGTTTCAATCACAATTTTTGTTTCGGTGATGAATTCGGTACTTGCTAAAAAATACAGAACTAACAATTACAAAGTAACTATACATATATACATTATAAACTACAATGATCATTGTTTCTAATTAGACTTTTTTGTATTGAAATTAAAAGGGAAACGACAATGGAGAATCGTAACGAGGAAAGTTTTCACGAAGCAGTTCGCTCTGGTAATGTTACGTGGGCTCATGAAATTCTTCAAAGGTAATTTATGATTGACGATAAAGCAAGATTTACAAAACATTTTTTAATAAATTTTAATGTTGACTTCTTAGAGATCCATCGTGCATCAATTATTGGAATGTTGATTTCGACACACCACTACATCTGGTTTATGATTATATTGACGAAAACAATCCTGAACAAGATGACAACAGAGTGCGAATGATAAAACTTCTCATCGAGTACGGAGCGGATTTGAATGTGTTCAATGTATACTTAGACACAGCACTGCTTTTGGCAGTCAAAGAACGACAGGTGAGATTTGCACAAAATAAAAAAGTAGACCAAATTTACAAATTTCTAAAATCCATAGATTGACGGAATGAGGATTCTTTTGAACAATAATGCAAATCCAAACTTAACAGGAGATTATGACCGAACCACATTGCACCTCACGACAAAAAATAATGACAATGATGCAATAAGACTGCTATGCGATTATGGAGCGGACGTGAACATTTCTGATGGAAAGAACATCGTGCCACTAGATATTGCAATTTCTCAAGATAATTATAGAAATGTGATGACACTTATTGAGTGTGGGTAAGAATTGAGAAATTTTTATTGTATACCGTAGAATTTATACCTCTATTTTCCGTGCAATACTAAAATTTGGATTCCTTTTAGCGCAAAAAGAAAAAACATCTACGAACGTCTACACTGCATATGTAAGATGCTGAACGGGTCGTACAAATCACCACTGAAGCGGTTTCTCTGTGATCTCTTCGAAAATGCCACTAATCTAGATATTCACAACCGATTCTCATTCCAAGCTCTACTGTGTTATTTAATATCTAATTTAACATCTAATTGCTTTTTAAGTTAGTGTGTCAAGAGGGCATTGATTTCGATGAAGGTATAGGCGACTCGAATCTGCATTTAGCTGTTCGAAAAGGAAACTATAGAATGGTCGAAACTCTTCTTAAAAAACGAGTGAATGTGAATGCGCGAAACTATTTTGGTGACACACCATTGCATCTGGCTTTAAAAAAATGTAATCGTGTCGAAGAATCGTATGAAAAAATCGTAAATCTTCTTATTGAAAACGGTAAATTAGTGTTTGTAATATTTATGTTTTAAATCAACAAGTGGTGCCACTTTAGTATGCGCTCCACCCGCTTTACTATCACTTTAGTATGCGCTCCACCCGCTTTACTATCACTTTAGTATGCGCTCCACCGTGAAAAT